>CM034307.1:38708559-38914937 GCA_019925795.1 Dendrobium chrysotoxum | reverse complement strand
GGGTCAACCCGATTGACCCGTTTGTAATCCCGCGGACCCGCGCGGTCAAGCCGTAAACCGTCGCTCGGTCAGGGACCTCAGGGTTGCGTCGCATCACTCGGTTGGTCGGTCCGTCGGTCGCGTCAGTCAGGGTACGCAGCTACGCCGCCTACGCGCGTCAAGCAGGCAAGCAGCAATCCCGCCCGCGTCAGGACGTCGACGTCGTCGCTTCGAAGTTCAGGCGAGCACTGCTGGCCCGGCAGTCCCATCCACAGTCCGCTTGTCGTTCTAGACCGCCTCACTGGCTCACTGCCTCAGCCAGTCAGGCAAGTCAGCTACTCAGCCCGTCAGCCATCCCATCCGCATCTGCCGGCAGTCGACCTGTAGGATGCCGCAGTGTAGGCGTACAACATTTTCTCCTCGCCAAGTACGTGACCAGTCACCGTCGGCCACTTGGCCTCACCGCTGTCACCTCACCACCTAATCGGGTTCGCGGGTCGGGTCGGGTCAACCCGGCAACCCGCGCGGGTCGGGTTCGGGTTGAAAATCCTGACCCATTTAGCTAGTCGGGTCGGGTTCGGGTCAACCGTTTAACCTCGGGTCAACTCGGGTTCGACCCGAACCCGACCCGTTGACCCGAATTGATACCCCTAACTACTGGGGCATTAGTCATTCTGAATGGCATGACTAAAAACTCATAATACCTATACCTCATGCTAAATGCAGTTTTCGCCATATCCCGTGCTCTCACTTTCAGTTGATAATAATGAGATCGTAGATTGATCTTAAAAAATACTAAACATCTAGCTAGTTGATCAAACAAGTTATCAATCCTAGGCAAAGAATACTTATTTTTGATAGTTACCTTATTCATATCTCTGTAGTCGATACACATTCATAAGGTACCATCCTTCTTCTTGACAAATAGTACAGGTGCTGCCTCTGGAGACATATTGGGATGGACAAAGCCTCGATCTACCAACTACTTAAGCTGCACCTTCAACTCATGAAGTTCCTTAAGTGATATCCAATAAAGGGCCTTAGTTATCATAATAGTACCATAAAAAATATCGATGCAGAACTCTACCTCTCTATCCTGTGATAAAGCCACTAACTCCTCAGGGAAAATATCTATAAATTCCTTAACCATAGGGATGCTACTCATTGATGCAAAATATATTCTCACATCTCTAATAAAAGCTAAAAATATTGGACTTCCTTTCCTCCAAAATTTATCCACTTCTAAAGAAAAAATCAGACAAAAAAGAAAGCCCCTAATTCCCTGAAATATAAAGCTCTCACCACTCTGATACAAAATCACTTTCTTTTTCAAACAATTGATCTGAGCCTTATACTGACTCATCCACTCCATATTCAAAATAATATTGAATAAAAATATGCAATAAAATTAAACCAGATCTCTAAATCATAACATAAAACTTTAAATCATAAAGATAAACCCTACTCGCTATCATTCTATCTCCCATAGGCAAAGCCACGGACAAAGAAATAAGTAATATTACAAAAGGCAAACCGAGAATTAAAATACTGCTTTGACAAGAAATAATGGCTAGCACCAAAATCAAATAAAATATGGCAAGGAGATATAAAAATATAAGTCATAATTATCATAATATCTAGAGACTCCTAAGCCTCTTGCTGCATGAAACTATAAACTCGTGGCTATATTGGGGTTAAAGCAACAGAACTACATGCATCATGTGAACCTCAAGAAGGCTGACCTCATGATACCGAACCAACATTCTAACTACCAGAAGCCTCAGAATATGATTGGGGTGGTGCTGTCCTTGGCCTACCCACTATCAATTACCTAGAGTTATCAAATCTCAAATTAGAACGTCTATCAAATCCACCCTATGGACACTCAGCAATCCTTTATCCAAATTGACCATATGAAAATACCTACCTGATGCTCTGTAACACTGACCACTATATATTCTGCCGTAGTGTTGACATAATGGGGCTCCACTGATTGAACCCCCAAACTGATAATGCTGTCTCTGTTTGATCCAAAAGGAACCACTACCAACTATCTCTCTTTTTACCTCAGTAGTTCCAAACATGCTCTTCCTCCTAGAATCGCTACTATAAGATGTCTCACCACTAATTTTTTTCCTACTCGTAGTTCATCACTATTGAACTTTTATTAGATCAATCTCTATCCTCTTGGCCTTCTCGACTTACTGAGTGAAATCTATAATATCATGTACTAACAGTGGTTGCCTCAAAGCATCTCAAAGTCCCCCCAAAAATCTATAACACTTATCCTCAAAATTACTAAACAATTATGGAGTATACTTGGAGAGAGAAGTAAACTCTATCTCATACTACATCACTGGCATACTTGTGGGTCTTTGAAAGGATACTTCTTGTGGTGTTCAGAATGGAAAGGATACGATTACACTATCCCATAGGACAAAATGGTCGTAGGCCTTTATGCTCTATGCAAATAGGTCAATAGGAGAGAATATGGAGTTATACATATACAACTCAATGGATAAGAATTTATAAAACTTAATAGTCATGAGATTTCTCCCATCTGATACATCAACTCGAATGAAGTTTATTTGATGTGAGTGTCAATTTTCCACGGGCACAAGCTCCCATGATTAATTATATTCTAGGCCTCAACCTAAGAAAACTCTCGATTAAGGATGTTATTGTATTCTCTTGTAGGTTTGGTGCATAGTGGAATATCTAGGCTCTTCTAATCTAAGGGAAGATAGGCTTAATCGGGTCTTCAATATGCACAGATCATATAGCCACTTGGTTGATCCAAAGAGAAGAAATCTTGGGAGGAATCATCTCATACCAAGCTTGCGTGAGAGAAAGATGAAAGTGATGTCATCAGTATGATGTAGAAGTGTGGGTTTACAACCTCTAAAGAGTGGAGAACCTACCCAATGATAAGGCATAAAGCGATATACCTATATTGCCAACCTTTGACCTTAGATCTATAAAGGATGTATTATACACTAGGTACTAACACCCATAACCTAACTAATATAAGACACTACAAGGGGATTTATAACCTAAACCCAACTAGGGATCTATGGAGCTCTAACCTAGATTTACCACCTTGCTCAAAAATAGGTACTATCTAAACTCCACCTAGTATATTAAATCAATGCAATCCAGTCTTATGCAAATGCAAGAGTGGTGGGAGGCATAGAATGAAAATGAGCATCATGCTCGATCATGAATGGTAGCATCAACCTCGACTATACAAAGTGAACTATCCCTCTATGTTATAAAAGAAAATTTACATGCTTTGACTCAGGCAATGCATGTGTAGGTAGGGCTAGCCAGAACTAGCCAGTAGTCACAATGAAGTGATCTAAGTTTGAAATAATAAGTGAATTTTAAAAAGTGACCCACGAGGGATCATGCATTAGTTTTTGAAAAGTTGGTTGATTTTAAATCTTAGATTTATTTTTATCTTATTTAGGTAGATTTTAATTTTATAGAAAATTTAACATCCTAAAGAGCTCAATATTGATTCCATCCGAGCCACCCCAAGCAAAATAAAGTAAAAAATTTTAAAAAATGTGCAGTTCTAATGCGCAATCAAAGTAAATACACCAATTATCAAATAATAAATAATAATTTAATGGCTATGAATGCAACTGGGTTTTGCAATAGACCCAAAAAAAAATGAAAAAAGAGGTAGCTAAGCTTTACCATAATTACAACTCATCCTAGATCTATACATAAATGAATTACTGTGTGGGGCCTTGATCGATCTCCATCTATTTTAACCTCTTACCTTTTAAAATGCCCACACATCTATAAAGCTTTTCTAACTAAAATTACATTTGAAAAAAATAAAAATTACATAAATTTCCTACAAAAAAATATGTTAGCATAATTATAATAAAAATTATATATATCAACATCTATAACCTAGTCCTTAGGGCCACATTCCCAAGGGCTTAGCATTCCTTATAGCACCTATTATAAAACACTTTTATGATAAATATTTGAGCATTTTTATTTGCCCTTTTAGAATGTGATCACTTGCAAAAAATATTTTTATAAAAATCTAACCATTTAAGGGTAAGTGCCCACTCATCAATCCATAAAATAGAAAAAAAAAAAGCAATAAAAAAACCAAACCAAGCCAGAAACACATCACCACATCATTACAAATACAAAATGAAAAAGAAAGAAATTATAAAATATTATCCTAACTATAACCTACCCTAATATGCCTATGAAAATGTGCATTTTAGCACGTAAGTGTGTACAAAATTAGTATACCTAACTACCCAAATTAGGTGGGGGGTTAAAGTTATAAGATCAAGTTTATATTTTTTAATTTATTAGCCCTCAAAAATTTTCTTTAAGTGATTAATCATTTCGAGTGAATTAATTAATATTTAATTTTAGGGTTATAATTCTAATTATTAAGTTATGAAGAGTCCAAGTACATGAGCCCTAACTTATACTAAGGTTACAAAGAATTGAGGGGCAAGTGACCCATCCTCAATTCTACTCCTAATCAAGGCTGAAATGGTTATGAGATAGCAAGGTTGGTTAATCCTTCCTTAGTTATCTAAGACTCGAGATAAGACCAATAGGTGACACACTAACATAGGCCTAGTGCCCACCATGAAAAGAAGAAAAAGATCTTATGCTTCCTATATCTAAGGTAGATTTATTTTTAGAGGTTAATATATGAATGGAAAACTCACTACCCACAGCTGTATATAGGTTCTACCTAACTTGGAGTTTAACATTTGGGTGGTTAAGGAATTGGGTTGGGTTCCTAAGGATGGTTTTAAATATCTAAAAGAGATAATTTATGTAGATCTTTAAACCCTTCTCCCTTAATTTTTGAGGTGTGTGGTGTTGTCATAACAGGCATGAGGATAATGCCTCCTTAGGACACATAGCCTCACAGCTTGAGGTAGTCCAACATATATACCTTACATATATTAAGGGAAAACGTACAAAGATGCATATAAATCTGCCATGGGTTATGACACTAAGGTAAAACTTGAAGCATTTACTCTTCCAATAAGTTCATTTGTTTGCTTAGAGTGAAGGGATGTTTTTTTTAGTTTGTGGTTTGAACTTTAGTGTTTTAGTATTTTACGTAAGTGTTGGAAAGCTTGTGATAGATGATTTTATAGTTTTGCTTTAGTTTTCCTTACTTAGTGTAGACATTTGCTTATGGTTAATTGCATTAGGAGTTCATAGGAATTTGTTTTGCATTTTTCTAATTTTTATTTAATTTTTTATGATTTTTAAAGTTGTAGTTTAGTTCTGAGGTTTTAGTGATTTTATAAATTTACATGAATTTATTTAGAAGTCTTATGATTTTTATGGATTTTATGGGGTTGGGTTGTATTAGAGATTTACATATTTGTTACATTTCATTAGTCGTTTTAACTTTTAAAATTTTATGTTTGACATGCATTTTATTCTTTAAATTAAACATGATAGAGGTGTTACAAAAGCTTAGTTTGTTGGTGGTTTATTATTAGTTATTTAAGTTGAGTAATGCTTGTCCATGTTAAACCAAGGCCATGAGGTTTATTTCACCCTCCTTGGGGCTAACTTAATAGCCTCGTAAGCATGATTACTAGACAATCATCATGATGCTTAATTGATTTTATTTGTTGCTTAATGAATTTTTAGTGTGTGATTACTATTATGGTTGGTTCATTAGTGATTTAAGATTAGTTATGAGTTTGCTAGTTATATTTTTATCAATTAATTTAGCCAATTAGATTTTTAACAATTTTTTTTATTATCGTTTAGAGCAAATGAACTTCAAGTAGAGCAAGCTATATTAGGTTCAAACAATAAAACTAGAATAGGTTGCATACTAGGGGACATATAACACAATACCAACCTAAATATTATCCTAACATACTAAAGACAAATTTTACTTTATGATTTTTCACATTTTTGATTATAATGAGGGGCACGATATTTGAAAGCTCAAAATTATTAAAGATGTAATTTTTAGAGTTATTTAAATTTTTTAAAATCCCAAAGAGAACCATCCTAACAGTGTTGCTTTGTGTGGGAAAACATCGAGGCACATGGCATAAAAGGTGGGCCTACACTATGGCCTAAGGTGACCATGAACATCTCTAAGGTTCACAGAAGGGGCAAGCCTTAGCCCATAAGGCTAAGGCTTCGTTAGTGCACTAATCTATGGCTAATTGACTAAACATCCTACCATATATATATATATATATATATATATATATATATATATATATATATATATATATATATATATATATATATATATATGGGAAAATAAAATAACAATCCACAATATTTGTGCTAATATGTTGCCATTCGATATACAAGGAGGAAGTTTTAACAAGTTATAGAAATTATAACTGATCGTGATGTGTCGGAGCATATTTGCATACCCCCGGTAGAACATAGGAGCCTTCTCATAAGGCCCTAAAGAGACACAACCCGCTAACTAGTGACATATACAAGATAACAAGTACCTCACAAGAAACAGAAAGAGAGAAAACCTGGAGTGAGAGTAGATATTGTTCAAAGAAAAAGTAAGTAGATAATGATCTAACTAACAAGCAGCTCAATATTTCAACTCATTAAACATATGCGTGTCATCATTAGAATGCGAAACAATGTGAAAGTTTTCTAACATGGAGAATAAAGAGAGGCTAGCAACACCAAACATAAAAACTCAAAAATCATGCATAAAGCAATGTGAAGGCTCACTAGTGCTGGTAAGGAAAGTTAATGAAGGAAAACATTATATATTAAGCATATGAAAATTCATTAACATGAAATATAGTGGAGGACTATACATAAATCATATAAGAGCCTTCTAATATGAGTAAAACACTTTGAATTGTTTCCATATATGCTTGCAATTAAAACATAAAATATATGAAGTTATCTAGCATAGTTGTAAGTATATTCATGAGATGATAACAAAAATGGTTCTAAACATCTTTCATGATATAATAACACAATGCTAACAAATGAATCTCAACACAAGCAATCTCTTTACATCAAAATTATTTAAAATAACACATTGCAATTTTACATCTTTCTAGAAAATGGGATGCAATAACGAGTTCAATCTATATTCCATGCCTCAAGAAGAGACCTACAAGAGCAATTTGCAATAGGGAAATATATTCAAAGAAACATTTCCTTTCAAGAGAAATCAAGGTTAGATCTATATGTAAATCATGTACTCAATACTTCCATAAGAAAGGGGAGAGGGAAACAATGTCAATGCTCATAAGATTCTCAACATATCACACCAAACATGCAACCTTCCCATTGGACAAAATAAATTCTAGCAATTATGGGAGAAGGAGAGATGTTAAATGACAAAATACTTTCTACTTTGTAACTACCACCTCTACTTCAAGATCAAACTACACATTATACAATCACTAACGGATGTGAAGAACAACTTATGGAATTTCATGTTCACCTTCTCATGCTTCACAATTAAACTTGACTTGTAATAATACAACATAAACCATGCGGAACTCATACATGCTTAGCAAGGTAGACTTTTCAATGGAACTCATATATTTCATTTGATGTCGAATGCACATATGATATTGAAACATGATTTTAATTTTGAAACACGATATTGAATATAGGCATATCTACATATTGATAAAAGAATAACTGAGATCTTGCATCCATATACAGAAGGGAGAAAGCACCACTTGTAATGTCTAAAGACACATGGATGAAGAGAGCACCACTTACATTCCCATGTTGAATTTAGGAGTTTAACATCTCAAATTAAATTTAGGCATGATACATGTATAGAGAAATGGAAAGCACAACTAGCAATGTCCAAAGGCATTCAACCATATTTTATCATTCATCATATCTTAATAAAATTTACATAACTAAATGTACACAATCAAAATTTGAGATGAGAGGCTTCCATGTGTGGTAGCACAATACCATAAAAAAATGGTTGAAAGCTTGAGTGCTCTAGAGTAAAAAGAATAAACTTTGGTTCTACATGACATTATGTCTAAATATTTAAAGTAGTAGCAACTACAAATGTTTAGAAGTTCTAGGTTATCTCGAAGTTGTCATGCCGTCATCATAAGAAACAAAGTTCAACCAAGGCATTCATGTATAGTGATTGTTAACATCTACCATCAACCCAATCCTTCATATTACATACGCCATTGGTCTCAATCCTTCATATTACATATGCCATTGGTCTCAATACAAACATATGACACTTCAAAGCATATGATTCTCCGTACAAAAACTTGTGGAAGACATTTTGAAAATAATAGAAGCACAAGTAGAAAATAACAAGAACGAAAAGGATTGAATGATAGTAGAATCCATTAAATAAGATAATCAGAGAATCATTAAGCTACTACATTGCACATTGTGTAACGCCCAAAATCCAAAAAGAGCAACATTGAGGAAATAAAAGGAAGGGGAAGAGGGAAGTTTAGGAAGAAGAAAAACATAGGAAGTAGGGGGAAAGAAGAAGAAGAAGAAGAAGAAGAAGAGGGGGGAAAGAAGAAGAAGAAGAAGAAGAAGAAGAAGAAGAAGAAGAGAGAGGGGTGAAAGAGAGGAAGAAGAAGAAGAAGGAGAAGGAGAAGAAAAAGAAGAAGAGGAGCAAAGAGGAAAATCATAACTGCAGCGTTGGCTAGGGCAGGAGGTCGGCGGAGGTAGGGCTGGCGTCAATTGTTGGGTTTGGACGGGGGTGAGAGAGGCAGAATAAAAGGGGAGGCTTCAACTATTTTTGTGGGATGGAATGAGTCATAGATGGGAGGGGAAGAGGCTACGATCACTCTAGCTGGAGGTGTGCAAATCTGATGTCCCTATAGAGTCGGAGGCGTAAGACCTATATGCCGAAGAAATGCTGAATATCGGAGTTAATTTCATCTCACCTGCCTCTCGATCTCGCCCCTATACATCAGAAGAGACTTTACTTCACTCGATCCTCAAGAAACACATCGAAATCCATCTCAAAATGAGAAAGTCACATGATTGAGCTGCATAGTGGTTAAGATTTGGGATGTCAAGTGAAATTGAACCCGTTGGATCGACTTCTTGATTTAGAAGAGGATTCAAACTAGCTAGAAAGTCAATTGGACACATCTTTGCATTAATTAGGCTGGTTTGGGTCATATTTGAGTTCGAGTCAAACTCAATTTGACTGGATTCGAGTCGATTCAGGTCTAATTTCATCTGATTGCATTATTTTGATAAAATTAAACCTAAATCGATGCCAATTTGACTTGAATTGAGTTTGATGAGGCTCAATCAAATCAATCGAGGATGTTCAAGGGAAACTATGACAAAATTGAGGTCATTAATACTTCCCTGAATCAAGTTAAGAAAAGAGCTATGTAGTTATCTCCTAATAGAAGGAGATACAAACCAAGCCCTGAACATCTCTATAAACTCCTCCAAAGTGGTTAGGGTATTTGCATGACCTTGAAACTTCTCTCTTTACTGGCCAACCACCAGTACTTTGCTTCACCATCCAACAGAAATGAAGCTAATACAACTCTCCTCTCAGGAGGACTATATATCCCATCCAAAGTATTCTCTATCCTCATCAACCAATCCTCAGCTACTCTATGCTTGATAATACCTGAAAGTTTGGGAGGATGTAATCTCATAAAATTTTATAAATATTTATTCATACTATCTTAAAAGAGAAGCATAATTCTAAGTTAAGTGTTGCAGAGATGAGGATGCTCAGGTGGATGAGTGGCTTTACCTTAGAGATAGGATACGAAATGAGCATATTCGTGAAAAGGTTGGAGTAGCTCCAGTGGAAGATAAGATTAGAGAGAGTCGCCTTAGATGGTTTGGTCACGTAAAACGGCGGCCTCCGATGACCCGGTTAGGAAAGTAGAGGTCTTAGATTTGACTTATGTTAAGAAAGGTAGAGGTAGACCTAAAAAGACTTGGTTAGAAAATATTAGAAATGATCTTTCTTTATTAGATTTACACGAGAATTTGACTTTTAATAGGACACAATGGAGAAAAAGGATTCATGTAGCCGACCCCACGTAGTGGATAAAGGCTTGATGTTGTTGTTGTTGTTGTATTTATTCATACTATCAGGACGGGCACTAGAAACTCGTGTATGAGCCTTACCTACCAGCTATGCTACTATACATGTAATCTATGAAATCGCCTCAAAACTAATTACATGAGTTGTACCTTAAACCTGAGTTGCTTAACTAGATCTCTGATAATTAGTCATATTTGGACTTGGCTGAGGTGGATCAATTATCTCAAAATACTAAACACATCTGAATGCAACACATGCATATAAAAATAAGTAACATGAGCACCAAAAACTACCCAAAAGTATCTCATTCTTTTACATATTAAATCCATGGATCTGTTATGATTTGCTTTTTCAACCTTGCTCTGATACCAGAAAGCATATCACAACCTAACTCGATATGTTTTAATATCACGCAGGTCGTATTGTGTCCGAGTGCAGCAAGAATGACCCTCAAAGAAGCACTAAAAAAATTCCAAAGTATACATTATAGAAAGCCACTACTAAATGCAATATAAAGCAAAATGCTACTGAATCTCAAAAATAATTTTATATATATATATATATATATATATATATATATATATATATATAATCTGAAGTATCTATAATAGCACATGACAATAAATGACATAACCAAATAAAAGTCAACCCTAAAAAACTAAAACTAATCAAAAGGCATACCTATCACATAAAATGGAGCCTGCTATTCAAACTACTCAGCTCACTTCTTACCCTTCCCTAGGCTTGAAAATGGAAGTAACAGTAGAAGTGAGTTAGTACGGCTCAGTAGGCTATCACAGCTTAAAACATAAATGTATAACTAAAACCAAAAGAACTAAAAATAATGTGTTGTAATCATAAATTGAAGTATTGTACACAAAATTGAAACAGAAATAGAAGCTAAAATTGAACTTCATATAAGCATTTAAGAGCATTTAAATAACTTTGGAAGTTGTAATGAAATTGATTGAATTATAAGCAAACATTTTATAGTGATTATAAGAATGACTTTCAAGCCCAAACTTCATATATCTTCATTAATAGAATCCCACTACTTTTGCCCACTAGAGCTGGTATAATTGAATCCCACATCAGTCGCCCACTTGCACTGGCATAACAAAATCCCACCTTAGTCGCCCATTGGCACCGACATAATAGAATCCCACCTCGATCACCTATTTGCACTGGCATAATAGAATCAGTCGTCCAATGGCACCACTATAATAGAATCCCACCTAGGTCACCCACTGGCGTTGGCATAATAAAATCCCATCTCGACCACCCACTAACATCAGCATAATAGAATCCCATATCGGTCTCCACTAGCACCAGCATAATAGAATCTTACCTAGGTCTCCCACTAGCACTATCATAATAGAATCCTACCTCGGTTGCCCACTAGCTTTGGCATAACAGAATTCCACCTCAATCACCTAGTAGCGTTAGTATAACATAACATGGCATCACATCATCACACTTTTCTTTCACCATCTTACATATTTTTTATGCATTTCATTAATTAAATAATAGTTGGACTTAATTCAGAAATTACCAAAATGCCTTAACGGTAGGCAACATAAATACTACTGAGCAAAAAATACATAATTTTAAAATATAACCAAGTTACCATTGATTGTGTAAAATATTATTATAAAACTTTAATCGTACTATGCCACAGTTTTTTAGAGTTTCAAAAAGTTTCTATTCAATAAAAATGACACAAATTCTAAAACACACCGTGGAAAGTTTTTAAAAAGTACTCAAAATGTATAAAATCATAATTTCTATAACATATAAAAAGTTATGCGGTGAAAGTTCTACCAATATAAAGTTATCCTCATTTTTTGATAACGAAAATATAAATTTTATTGAAAAAATTTCAAAATTATTGATATATTAAAAAATTGAGATAGGCAAAATGTAACTTACCTCAGGACGAGCAACGTTTTGAACTAGCCCGATGACTAAAAATGGCCTGAAGCGGTTCAAAATTCCTCCTTTTCTATCGAAATCTTTCTCTTTCTGTATCCTCATGTTGGCTGTATGCATCAAAATGAATGGAATAATTCTTTTAAATATATTTACTATGTTATTAGTGGCCTAGCACTGTGACGCTACCACATAGTGCTGTGATGCTAGTTTAAAATATCAAATTTCAAAGCTGAGAGTGTTGCAATGTCACTCTTTGGCACCTAACACTGTAGCACCACCTAGGCACTTACATTGGGGTGCTCAAATAGTGACAAATTTTAGATTTTGCCAAAATTCTTTCCAGACTCATTGTGGCTCATTCTATAATGCATAAAATCATTTTCAAGTATAAAAAAACTCAAAGACATACAAATGGGTTCAAAACTTAATATTTCTAATCGAGTCAACTTGTCTGAACTAAACTCTGATCCTTGAGGTCTCACACTAACATCCAACATTACACCACAAATTTTTTATTTTAAGAAAAGCTCGACCTACCCTCCTATATTAGGTATTATGTTTTAGCCAACCCGGATTAATTAAAATGTACACAGTAAGGCTTCTTTACTTATATGCAAATGTCATATTTATCTTGTATCACTAATATCATTTTCTCTAAGAAAGTTAATATCATATATGAAATATAATAATCTATAAAATATAGATAAAATCTATACACTATACACATTTTAAAAAATTATAACTATCAATTGCTGAGTAAAATTTAATAATATTATAATCAAAATATCCAGATATCTATCATATATAAAAGTTATGCAATAAAAGTTTGATAAATAAAGAAAAAATATATTGTTATTAATTTATGAAAGATTAAATTCACCAAACATGGAACCATTAAAAACAAAGGGTGGATTCAAATTACCTACCACAATCAAAAGAAATCTCAAAATATAACTGATGAATAAAAAATGACCCAATCAACCTTTTCTCTCTCTTCTCTCTCTCTCTCTCCCTTTCCTTTCCTTTCTTCCTCGGCAAGCCATGCATGGAATGGGAAAGGGCTAGGGTGGAATGGCTTAGATTAAGAATTTTATTATTTTAAAAGCCACTATTTTGACCTAGTACCATGGCACTTACTACTTATCACCATTGTGCTCGCAACTAGGTGCTCGACATTGCTGCAGAGTCGCCCCAAAATTGCAACATTCACTCAAAACCCCATTTTTCATAGAAAAACCCTAGAGCTCAAAGCTGGGGTGCCACTCTCTAGCGCTTCTGCACCCCCAAGCACAACATCGTAGCACTCCAGCTTAGAATTTTCAGATATTTTTTTAAATCAAGTCATTTTATAAAATATCATGTTTTATAATCTAGCCAGCTTAAAAAATATTATCCTCAACATTTCCACATTTGCTTCAAAAAGAAATTAAAAATAAATGTGATAAAATCATTTCATTTAAATTGAATCAATGATAAAATTAAATTGAAAACCAAATCAATATAATTTTAGCAGATTAAATAAAATATTGATCATACTCAATCATATTCAATAAAGTAACTCATTCACCTATCTATGCTTGTCGTTTAGTCCACATGTCATTTGATATGCTATGCAATAATATTAATTAGTTATGCACTAAACATCAATCATATCAAATAAAATAAATTATTTGGATAGAGAATTCTACCAGCAGATCTCTCAAACAAATCCCTATTCTCTTGGTGCACTAAACTGTAGACTCTTGATTGTACTATCGCTATCATGGTAAAATGAGTAATCTATTGCTTACTCCCACTTATACCTCTTCCATCCATCATGTTCCCAGAAGCTTCAATCTTGCCCACTAATCCTTCATTGTACATCCTAGGTCCAATCATCCCTTGTTTATAAGCATACTAGACTATTTTCCCCTCAATATCAATCATTCTCCTTGTCTTTGCTATGGACAATCAACCATCTAGTGTGCTTACTGACCATATCTATAACAATGATCAAGAAATATTGCCCAATATGTTGTTTTCCACATCTTGTACACTCGGGTATTCTATGATGTATTACCTTTATCTTTTTCTTAAAAGTTTTTAACCTGCTTGTACTGGATTCTTCAGCTGCCTTCCTTCTCATTATATCTTATCTGAATAGTGGTATAACTAAATTATTCTCTACTAACCTTGCTCTCTCAACCAATTATGAAAACTCTTAGATTTTTAATGGTGCCAGTGAGTGCCTCAACTCATCTTTTAATCCTTTCAAAAATTGTAATATTTCTATTTTATCATACTAATCAACTGAGCAGCATACCTGGCCAGTGCAGTAAATTTTGCTTCATGCTATATCACTATCCTTTCTCCATGCTCTAATCTCATAAAAGCCTCTTGCATTTATTGTCGTGCCGAGGGAGGTACAAACCAATTCTTGAAAAGTAATAATAAACTCTATCCAAGTAATCTCTACACTCATCTTTCCCTAGAATTTCTCTCGATATTGTCTATCTACCTCCTCTCCGCTTCACCTTCAAATAAAAATACTGCTTATGACACCTTCGTTCCTCAAGACAATATATACTATCAAATATCTTTTCAATTCTTAATAGCCACTCTTTTGTTATCTATAGTTCTACAGCTCCTTTAAACACTGATGGATTCAATTTATGGAACATTTATAAGTGCTTATCTTCATCACTATCTCTGATTCTTGATTGTCTACTCTAAGTGTCACTTATAATCTGAGCAACCATACTGGCAAGTTGTAACACACTAGCAAAAGACATTTGAACTGCTACTACACTTTATTCATTTTGTACATTCTCTTTCATAATCAATCAAGCATACAAACTCAACATACATACAAATACATGTAAATCAATCAAATACGTACATAATAAAATCTATACTACCTAATTTCTACCCCACTCATGATCAATCCTATAGCTCTGACGATAATTTAATTATTTCAATAACTATTGCTCTAATACCAACTTATAATGTCCCAAGATAAAAATTTAGAAGAATTATTTATTTTTCCTCTCAATTAATTTGCCAATCTCTAAATATTCATAAATATAAATAAACCTATGAAAGCAATTATAAATCGTATAAATAAAAATGTAATTCTATATTCATTCATTCAAAAATTTATTTACAACAGCCATCAATATGAAAAATAAGTAATCTATGTGATCAATATTAGATAACAAGTTGCAGCCAATATGATCAATAAAATTTAGAGTATCTTAGTAAGCAAAATAACTCCATTAATCTATAAGAAAATTGATAAAAGTCTATAAATCGGTAATAGGGGATGTATAATAAAATAAGCATCAATCTATCAATTATATTCATGATAATGATTCAATCATATACTTCTACTAATCATTGTGCCATATATAAATGTCTATTAATATACCATATCAATATGTTATATTAGTATGCTTATCAATATATTGTATCAATGTCTATCAATATTTATCAATATCTCTGTCACTTACTATGTCATGTTATATCATTCTCAATACCAGTTTAATCAGTTCTATATAAATTATATTTATCAATAAATTCAATCAAATCAAATGCTATTATGTAAATGCAAATATGGATACAATTATGAATAGCAAGGCAAGATATCATCTAGCTTTAAAAGTGGTATTTTTATGCTTCCATATGTCATCGATCAATCATATCTTTTAATTATTTCATTAATTATTTATTTTAATATGTGACTTTTAATAAATTAATAAATAGTAATCACTCTCTATCCACCGGTGTAATCAGTCAATCAGTTACAAGTTAACATCTATGATTACATCATAAATTTTTTATTTTATGAAAAGTCTGTCGACCCATTTTCTTGTACAAATTAATATATTTTAATAACAAACTCATATTAATTATAGTGTTCATAGACAGCCTTACTTACTTGCAGATAAATGCTATATTTATCTTGTATCAATTATATTATTTTTCTATCCAAATCATTATTATGTATGAAATGCAATAATGTATGAAATGTAGGAAAATCTGTATATTATACATTAACTCCTAAAAATTATAACTATCAATTTACTCTATAAAATTCAATAATATTACAATCAAAATATTTTGGATGATGATATCTATCATATATAAAAAGTTACACAGTAAAAATTTGATAAATCAGGAGAAAATATATTTTTATCAATTTGTGAGAGATTAAATTCACAAAATATAAAATCGTTGAAAAATAAAGGTAGGACCCGGGTTATCTACCATGATCAAAAGAAATCTCAGAATAGAATAGACGAACAAAAATGACCTGATCAACCTTCTTTCTCCTCTCTTTCTCCCTTTACTCTCCTTTCTTCTCTAACAAGGCTTATATGGAATGGGGAAGGGTTAGGGTGGAATGGCTTATGTGAATAGATTAAGATATTTTATTATTTTTAAAATCACTATTTTAACCTAGTGTTGCAATGCTTAACTACCAGCAACGTTATGCTTGCCATTAGAGGTCGGGCGCAGTGGCAGAGTAGCTACTGTGCCTCAGTGCTCACTCAAAACCTATTTTTTGGCAAAAAAATTCTGAGAGCTCAATACTGGGGTGCCACTCCCCAGTGCCGCAGTGTTTACAGTGGCACTACGCTACCAAGTACAGTGTCGTAGTGCTCTAGCTCAAAAATTTTCATATATATATATTCAAATCAATCCATTTTATAAAATTTCAAGTTATTATAGAGAATTCCAAATGGATTTAGATATTTCATTAAATAAAAACTTGTTTCAGTGGTCAGCGCCATGACGCCCGATTCTACAGCACCACAATACTCAGCCAAAATATTCTAGATGCTCATAAATACTCTCAAATAGAGAGCTCATCATCGCAGCGCTTCGCCAAACACTATCTCAATAAAGAGAGGGCAGCGTCACAACACCACCATATGTAGCACCGCTGTGCTCTCAAACAAAGTGAAATATATTGCTATGATCCCAATGCCCGTGCCACAACGCTCCTAGAAAGATTTTTCCTGCTAAAATTTAGAATTTTTTTATTCAGATTCTAGACTTCTAGATGACATATTTGAAACATATAAAAACACGGAAAGGAGTCTTACCAGGTTCTGTAGTAGCATATATTACAAAATGTACCTGCGATCCTCAGTGGCCTTGCTAGCAGGAGCACTCTTTTTTAGTCGTGATGATGTCAATCATGCTATATGTATTACCTTCTCTCCATCCTGTTAGCCCTAGAGTTGTTCCAATCGTGTTTATGTGGTTGTGGGTGATCTTGCCTTGTAGGCAGTTCTGTGAGATAAGCAGCCGAGGAAGACTGGACCACACTATTATATTCCATAGCATTCACATCGCTATTGGCAACTACTGCAGGTCAAGCACATACTCAAATGGCCCTTTCCGTAAGCCTTGAGTAAGAGCTACCTCTCCAACTATTGGCTTAAGCTCTTTGATATCTTATATATCTTTCAAAAGTCTGACGATTAAGCTTCTCAAGGAATTGCTAGCTCCTGCCCCATCTTCATAATAGCTTGCAAGCTTTTGAGCAGTCTGAGCTCCCACAAATTGTGTAACGAACATCCTTTTGAGCTTTGAAAAGGATGTAATAACCCTACTAGTAGGAAGAAAAGCCATTAAAAAGCAAACTCTTTGAAGATGGCTTTGCAAACACTTAGCGTTTGATGTGCATCAATGAGGATATTGACTTGAAGTATGCAACATGGTCGTGAGGTCATACTTTCTCTAGTATGACTCCTGGTGAGACATTTTGAACTTTACAGGTGGCTTTGCCTCTATAATCTGTCCAAAAAAAGCATTGGTCAACTCTAGCTCTCTCCTCCTCAGTTGTCTGGGTGTTCGAGTCTATTCTTCATCAATAATGTGACTATAATTTCAAATAGAAATATGGATTGAAGTCAGAGCTATAGTGCCGGATAGTCTTCTACGAAATGCTAAGTCAGAGGATGCCTTGGGAGTACTCGCCCTAAGGGCATCCCTCTAAACTCGGTCAACATTTCTTGCATAATTCTTAAGAGACTCTTTGATCTTTATTAAAGCATAATGGGTTGTAAAGTTTTAGTTCATATTTACAAATGGCTATTGATTTTGTTGCTCTTCACGCAATACATATTTTCTTATAACTGACATTAATTCATGCTTACCACATCTTTTAAGATGTTTGATTGAAATTTGCCTGTGGGCGATACCTGATGCTACTAGCAAAGCTCGGCTAGGTTAAAGCATGAGAACATGAGGGAGAACAAGCGAGTATAGGAAATCACGGGAGTTAAAATGTATATTTTAGACTTTAAACTATTTTTTACTGTTCACAAAGATAGTGATATTAACTAGGAAGAATTGTTGAAAGGGCTAAGACCTTATAGGGTGAGTACTTCAAATGAAGACTTAGAGTTGATTCTTTTAGTCAAATTCAGTCGAAACATATGCATCCTTGACCGGTCTCCTTTGGGGTGAGTTCACATACTACAACATTTACTAGGAGAAATATATGCTTGTATTTGACCTTATATCAATGAATACTCCTTAGGATGAGGTTTGTTTGAGGAGAAATTATTACGTGTGGATGCCGAACGCATCTAGATATCAATTAGGAGCCCTCCACATCACCCAATAAATAATATATTACATGATGTGATGGCTCTTAATTGTCCTCCGGACGCATTCGAGTCTGCACGTAATAATCTCTCCATTCTAAGGGAGCATGCCTGTTCACCAATTCCTTCAAAGGTTAATCTGCTTGGTAAATATGAGCTATCGATACTAGTGTGTGTAAATTTAGAAATGAAATAACATCCATGCAACTCAAAAAGTGATAAAGCAAAGTAGCAGATAAGGGGTATTATATTTATTCCAATTAACGTAAATGTTGTTAAGTGTGAAACAGCAGGCTTATAACTTAAGCATAATAGATAGGCTTATGCACCTAATACCCCACCCATAACTGCTGGCACACTAAATACCAAGAAGATTTTTTTTTAGGCTGTATTTGGTCTCTAATCTTGAATATAATAATCTGCATAAGAAATAACGGTTGCAGAATGTCTTCAAAATATATAAAGAATAAAGAATGGCTAGAATATTAATCAAGAGTATCTATATTTATACATATATATAGAAGAGTTTTACACAAACACAAATTAAAAAGTACTAAAGACAAACTTATACATCTTTACATAAATTAAATAAGTCAGAAAGTTTTTTTTTTTTAGGACATTTAGGTCAATTAAGGCAGACTCACACACACATCGCATATACAAGACTCGAACCCAAGGCCTCTTAATTAGTAGCCTAAGCTTCAAACTAACATATCAAGATGAGTTGTGTGTATAAGTCAGAAAGTTTAATCCAAAGAAGAGAGTCCCTTTTTTTTGCCAAGAATGAGATCACAGGTGAACTTCTTTAGCAATCATAAGGTAGTGCAATTCTTGGTATTTTAGGCCCCTTCTTCAAAATTTCAGCGACGCTGCACATGGAACCTTTAACTTCTGATTAAGCCTTCACAAAGCATCAGCGAAGAGTAAGCGGAAACTCAGTTCAATTGGAAACTCAAGTTTCGATGACAGAAGCTTCAGGATTCAGTTTAAGCAACTTTCAAAGTCCAATTTTCGACAAATACTATGATCAAATCTCTTTGAAAACAATGTTTGTCTCCTAGGAGCAGGTGGACATGTCTCTGCAAAGCCTGTTAGAAGAGGTAACGATGTGGGTGTCTTGCATTCTTCAGTTTGATCAGAATCTGCTTCTTGGTTATTGACAGAAATCTCCATAAGCTTTGTTGAAATTATCAGTTCAAGCAATGAACTGAAAATCAGCTCGGAAAAGCACTCCTCAGCACTGGTATCCTCGGTTAAATCAGTTGCTGCAGCTTCTTCAGAATCAATAGTAAGATCACAACTCAGGACCTGCCGACGAGGCATGCAGGAACCCTTCATCTTCTTTGGAGCAAGCATCAAGTCATCTGGGCCAGGAGCGAATGGATCAAATTTGCTTTCAGCTGGAGTTCGACAAACTGGAGATAGATCCTTATCTTTAGTTTGAACTGAGGACGAGGATTCACTGGCTTCTGTATTATGGAAGTGTGTAACAGAAGCTGAGAATCTACCGGCAAGTTTCAATGGAGGGATATCATCACTGCAGCCTTTGATGTTCTCCAAGCAGGAAGCTTTGCCAGAACTGTTTTCTTCCGCAAAACATACATCGTCCAAGTAGCAGGGTTTTAAAGAAAGAGGGTCCAGCTTGCGATTTATAATCCCAGACATAGTTATAGCCACCAAATCTCTCTCAAAAACCTCTATGTACTGCTTAACAATCAATCAACGGGAGCGAGTATACTAAATTCTGCTTTGTCGTCCCTTTTAGGATGTACCGATAAGGCAGAAACCTGAATCCAACCTGTATCCACAAAATTCAAACATTAGCAGATCCAAACACCAAAATTACTCTCTAAATTCACGATTAAAATGCAAATTAAATAAAAAATAACATGCGAAAACTAAAATAAATAATCACAAGAAAATCAATCAAATATCATTGCCATAAATTATAATTGTTAGCTTTACCATAATAAGTGGGGGGCGGCATCACAAATCTTTTATCATTCATGTAATCCAGTGAAGTGCCTCTTGAAGTATAAAGTTTGTTTTATTTAATTTTTTTAATGGCTTCTAGCTACGATACCTTTGGTCAATTCGTTTTCTTTCCTAATCCTTCCATATAAATTTTATCCAACTATTTTATTTATGCATCTTCTACTCTTCCATTGTACATGCCCAAACCTCTCATGTCTATTGTTTATCTTCCATAGGTATAGCCCCTCTCACATAATTATTCTCAATATATCATTCTTAATGTTGCCACGTGTCACTTATCATTTTCATTTATTGCACTAAACTTAACTGATAGTGATTTATTTATCACGCAACATTCAGATTCATATGATATAATTGGTCAGATTATAGTATCACAAATTTTTTCTTGAAATCTCCAAAATACTTTCTTATCTTATTATACTTATAAGACACTACATTTCAATCATTCAAAATAAGCTTTGGAAGCTACAACGACATTCAATCATCAACACGCCTAGTTGCACAACATGATAGAGAGAACATTTGGAATATGGAACGAGAGATTTCAAGTACTAACTCATATGTGCCAATTTCTTTTAGCCGTGCAAGTAGACATCATATTTTCTTGTGCAATATATAAACTGAAACGCAACATGATAGTCAAATTGGTGAGATATAAGTGAATAACAAAAATCTTAATGTACATGCAATAGTTGGGGTAAGAATTCAAGAGGAAGTGGTGAGACATGCAATGGCCACGGGCTTCCAGAGGCTTTGGTAAAAATTTTACCCCATTTAGTAAAATTTCATTTAAATTTTAAATTTTAATCCACTAATGAGTTTTTTTAATCATAAGCATTTAGTCAACAACATCACTCAACATGATGAGATCGCTCTCAATTGCCAGTATATTAAATCACTCTCATTATGAAAGCACCTGCAACATATCGATGCTTACTTATATTTTGTTCATAGTTGTTTGGATGTTCTAGTTGCTTTACAGCTTGTTTATCATTTTAGTTATAGTATGTGCTCAGGCAAATTGTCCTGATTTTATTGTAATAACTTCTGTTAGCTTTTTAATTACATATGAATGTGAAAACTGTAGCTTTTGGAGACTTATCATTTTTACTTGGGTGATATTGCAAGTGATTTCTTGTATACAACTATAGGATTATATACATTTATAACTCTTTTTCATTTTGCACTACGCAAGTTCAATGGAATTGAAAGCCAAAAGTGATTTGTGTACTCTTTTCGCCCTTTATATTCCTATTGGGTTCTTATGCGTGCATTCTACAAAGCCTCAAATATAAATCTTGAAGTTAACAGCCATAAATTCCGAAGTACATATCCAAACAATTTGTTAGGATTTATCATGATTTAACAACTATCATGCCAAATAGTTTCAGGAATCAACAACCTCGGAATTTAATGAATCTGGATTTGCAAGATTTACTAAGATATTTCATTTTGTGCGTTAGAATATCTAAAAAAAACTGCAGAACAAAATTCCTTGTCTTCGAATCAAGCCAAGCAAAAGAACCACAACGGCAATACACCAATACACACTCTACAAAAAATCTACAATCATTAAACGAAGAAATTAAATAACGAAAGATATTGGTCGGCAACCCAGAAATGAATTATTGGAAAAGTATGCATAAAAATTAGAAGAAATGCCAATAACGATCAATCGCTCATCGAACCACACTCTGTGCAGGCAAACAAAAACCCTAACTCCGTCAATATCAAACAGAAAAACATAAGTCCTACGTGGTTACGCCATATCTTCGATAGTATCACGAGAGTGAGAGACAGAGAGAGGAGATTCTAATACCTCGAACTTATCACAGCGCTAATGTGTCGAAAAATCAAGGAAGAATGCAGGGAGATCTGAGAGGCGGCGGGAACGGAGAGATGGCGTAGCTTAATATATTAGGGAAGGCGCGAATCAGGATCTGGACGGCCAGGATTGAATCAATTTCCGTGCATCCATTCGTCCATCTTAAACCCAGTTAAGAAGCCACGTATCTCTGACGCGGCAGAGATTATCCAACTTGATTCCGATTGAGTTTACCGTGGGATCTCGACCCTACGGTTGCTTTTTTTATTATATTTATATAAAATAAAATAAAATCATACACATTTTATATAGTTAAAGACTCAAATTTAAAATTTCTTAATTGAAAGTCAAAGCTTCCAATTAATTTTTTTCATGAGCCAACTACAGCCAATCTAATCAACATTAAAGCTAATTGGTTCGTTGAAAAAGTAAACACATTTGAAATATTTGAAATTATTATTTCAAATTATTTGGATGAATGCACAAAAAAAGTTATATGTATATTGACTTTACGTAGAATGAATGTAATGTAAATAAAACTGATGATGGTAAGATGTGTTGATGGTCGATAGCATCAGTGGTGGTTGCTGCGGTGGCTAACAGTTGGCGGGCGGTAGTGGTCAATAGGTGATGAGCTACCGTAGAGGGTGGTGGTAAAACAGTTAACTTATGATGAAAATGAATTCTGCTAAAATTGGATGAGCTTATAATACATTAAAAATGAACTAGAGAGTACAAAAGAAATTCACTAAAATGTTACAATATATTCATTTTCCATCAAACCAAACACTCAAATTCTATTTTATTATGCATTCACTTTTCACCAAACCAAATTGTCCCTAAACTCTATTTGATTGGTAATTACTATAATTCTAAAAGAGTTGATACAACACCAAAAAATTGACTTGATCAAGCACGAATCTTGATGTATATATAAATTGGGAACTTCTAAAATTAAAATTGGGACCATTCAAACTGCAATTGTAGTGAACTTATAGTTACGTTAAGCGTATCGACAAGAGGAACCTAACGACACCAAAATCAGTTCAATCCAAACCCAAATGAGCTCAAATTAAAGACTTAAAAGTATATTAAGAAGCTTCAGAGTATTAACTGGATGTCCAAATGAAATCAAAATATAGCATGCTTATAGTCGAATCGAGTGGCTCAATGAGATGAATCCAACAAGCCCATGATCACTTCATTTCAACATCATTAATATAACTAAATGCTGAATGAATGTTCTATGATTGAGGGAATCAATATGGGTTGTCCGATAGAGCACTCCAAAATTTTCCTAAATCTTCTCCATATTTATAGAGCTTTTCACTCTAAAAATATATAAATAGATCCACACTCTCTACATAAAGGGAGCCTTTGGCTGGAGATTGAAGAGAGTTCTGAGGCTTCAAGGATCTTATAGCTCCACCCAAGCACCACCATAGGAGAACTTCCGTTGGCCAACCACCATCGGATCGCCGACCATCGCTGGACCGTCAATCACCTCGAACCTCTGCTTGGTCATCAGTCGCCACCGATCACCGAACAACCACCTAATTGTCATCGGGTCACTGATCATCATGGGACCTTAGCCCTATCGCGGTCAACCAGCAGGCCATCAATTACCGTCGGATCTTCACCGGACTGTTGTAGGGCTACCGATCACCATTGGACTTCCGCCTGGCCACCAACCGCCCTTGACTACTAACAGACAGCCGACCTTCATCGAACCTCCACCCGACCACTGATCACCATTGAACCTCTACCCGATTACCCACTGATGATCACTACCAGACCTCCGCCAAGCTGCCGATCACTGTTAAATCACCACCAGACCTTTGCCTTATTGACAAACTCTACTGGACCTTTTCCCAATCTCTACTACTAGACTTCTAACTTTTGTTATCTGACCATGGTCATTACAAACTCTCGAGTATCCATACGGAGTTTGACCAAATCTCTAAACTATTATAATTTTACCGTCTCTAAGTTAAGGGATAGGTCAACCTTTGTAACCCACTCAAATATAGTGAAATCTTCTCACTTGGGAAAGGCCCTATTGTTTTTTCCTTTTCAGATTTTTCACGTAAAATTTTTTTGGTGTGTCAGATGTTCGTGAATTGCTAAGACAAAAAGCTATCTAACTCTACCACCATGAATATACAAACCTATAATAATTTGCTCCATTTATGGGAAATAATCCCACCTTTATAAGCATAACTAAAACCCTTCAATGGCCAATAATTTTTAAAAATGCACCAATAAATCCTTCAGCTCCAATACACATAAGTCTAGGAATCAATCTACAAATCAGGGATGCTAGCCATCTACCTCTATTTACCTTGGTGGGAAAAATCCTGCTGACGAAGGGACATTAGGACCCTCATTAAAAAATTGCATCCAAAAAATGGAGGAATCTGATAATAAATTCCTTCAACTTATGTGAGGGACTCGACAACCAATACTAGTGTAATAAGAGAAGACCTGTCTCCCTCAAGATCTACCACTGGTCGGGGACATTCGACTCATGTATAGTCATGTAGAACCCCCTCTCCCTCAATTAAGGGTTCATCCCCCATCAAAATAAGTGATTGGGGTTGTGGAGTGAACTATTAAAAAATCTAGGGCTTTATCACCTCTAAACAACACTTAGTTTTTTTGATATAAATATAACAAACACCACTTAATACATGCAAGTATATGTGCCTAATCAAGTAATAAAGTGATAGAGTAGAGTGTCGAATCCACGAGAAAGTATGCTTACTTACAAAAAATGATTACTATTTACTCTAATTGTAATAATTATCCTACTGAAATAAAAATGATATTTTTAGAAATTTTATCATTGAAAAAATTATAAAATATTTGATATAATATTTAATTAAAGTGTTTTGAATTGATGAATTTAAATTACATATTTTTTCTAATGAGACTCTTTATGATAATGTGATTCAGTGCATAAGCATCCTAAATCTATGTCCAGCTTATAAGGGTAAAAAAGGATATCTGTTGACCTCCTATAGTTATAGTATCTCTTTAAGAACCTAGAATATTTTATATTCTATATCGAGGCATGTAAACATCCTATCTTAATGCTCCTAGTTATTCTTGCATTCCTTCATCGAGGCTATACATCACACTAAATTTTAACTATATATATGACCACTATGTGTATTAAATAGAGAGTGAGATAATATTAAAAACATCTTTTAACAATTATATAATAAGAGTTTTCATTAGTACTCAATATGTATTTTACTTCATCAATCTAAAATAAGAGAATTAGCCAGATATAGAATGAATAACAAGCAATCTCATTATCATTAAACTCTTTAAAAAAATGAAAATATAAGAGAGTAATATCACCAAGAAGGATCAAAGTATCTCCTCTATGCTCCTTCTCCCTTTAACTTATCGAGTTTCTTAAAATATCAGCTAAATACTACAAATGATTACATCTTGTACTTCTCTAGCCTCCCTTAGATTTTACTCTAAGAGAAAACTAGATAAGTAATCTAGAAAGTACCAAATTGTACATAAGAGATTGAACTCCCTTATAAATATAATGTCATAATTTTTTATAGAAAAAAGGCCTCTAGCACTGTGATGCTTGAAAGAATGGCCTCGTGGCACCCCTGAAGAGAATTAGCACCTCGACATTAAAGCTTTTACACTATCGCGATGCTTGTTGATGTGGATCGGTTACTTAGTAAACAGTCATGTCTCTTCACTGATAGAACATGACCCTTGGAAGTTACAACTGCAATGCCACAGTGCTATGGACATTTGAGCATTGTGGCACCCAAGTGTAAAAATGGCGCCAAGGAATGAGAAATTATAGCAACAAAGCATTTAAAAATAGAGAATTTAATGCTTCTAAGCTAATTTTTTGATGTCGCAATGCTGATAATGTTGTGACGTTGTATGTGTTGCCACAACAGTGCTTGTAAATAGAGAACTCAGTGTCGCAATGTCAGAATTGGGGTGCCTCGATGGTATTGAAGGTAGTGCTGCGGCGTTGTTTCATCGGATACCATGGCGCTGTAGGCTCCTTAGAATTTTTACCATTTGTTAATTTTTTCTGCATGAAAATAATTAAAATAACACGTTTTTGTTGAAAATAAAATACATAAAATAATATGTAATTTATACTTATTAAATTATCCCTAGCTTAAACTCTTGCTTGTCCTCAAGTAAATAAATAAATCTATAATTCTGATTAATCAAATAACCAAAATAAAAAAAATGATAATTTAAAATTACTAAAATATAAGATAATATATCATGGTCTAGAAATAGTGAAAATGAATGAAGTTATACTTCTTGTTTAGAAAATACTAATAATTATCCTGACCCATCATCCTTATTATTGTTTAATTTAAATTCACATGTTATAAATATAATCATTGACTCTTGAATTCTGAATCGAATAATATAGCTTAAAGATAGATGTGTTTGTAGTTAAATTAAAATTTCATAAGTTCATAAATATATGTACTAATTCTCATATCTTATCATTTATTAATTTAAGTATAATATTGTAGTCAAATTTTAAGCTTTTATCTAATGCCAATTATTGATTGTACTCACTTTCTTTTTCTTGTTTTCTTTTCTTTTCTTTTTAAAACTCTTTTCACTTTTATTTTTGTGGAGTAAATTGTTAATGATTTTGAATATCAGTTTTGCATAAAATCTTCTTACAATCTTAATGAGTGTAATAGAAGGATTTAATAAGATTACTAATTTCAAATTCTGGTTACTTATAATTTTTATTTTAATATACTCATATATATTTTTTAACCTTAATTATTCATCTTTAATTCATAGGTTAATGTATAAATGTATAACTTATAAATTTAAGTAAAATTAATAATTTAAATAATTTAAGTTAGTAAATTATTAATTTTTCCAATCTATGAATTATAAAGTAGTGTTCATTTGAGTTATGATATAGAGTTTTATTATTATCATAATTTTATTTAATTTTTAATTATCATTTTTATTTGGGTTAATTAAATGATCAGAATACATAGATATTAATAGAAGACTGTATAAAAATTTAAGCACAAGGGAAATTTTATCAAATGTAAATAACAACACATATAAACATTAATAAATAATACATATCATATGAATGATAGAAATATACAAAACATGTGATACAAAATAATCTAATATAATATAAAGATAACTAGTGCTATAAGCACCATTATACATTCAGTGGCTATCAAAGCCATAACTAATCATCAGACTAGTATAACACTATCACATCATCATGTTATTGGGATCCTCCCTAAATAAAGAAAAAAAAGAAATAAAATAAAAATATGCTATAAAATAAAAGTAGCATACAATCTCTCTCTCTCTTTCTCTCTCTCCCCTCAAGATAAGAATAACTCTTAAGTAAGCTAGTTTGGGTCTTCCTCCTCATCCTCCTCATTATAATTATGGCCTCACTTAATAGATGTCAAATAAAAAGATCATAAGATGGTGTAGATGGAAATTAAAGTTGATCAGGATGCTCCACAAAAGGACTACTTTTAAATATTCATACAAGAGCATCATTAAAGTCGATAGTGTTATTGACCTCATTTCTGTATAAGGTCATCAAGATCCATCCAGACCCCTATTTATTGATCTAATGGTTGATAATCATCTAGTTGTCAATCATTTAGAGCTCAATCAAAATTCAATCTAACCCTCAATAAAATTTTAATCCAGACTTCAACTAATCTCCAATTTAATCCTCACTTCAACCTTTAACCCAGCCTTCAATTAAGCTTCAAGCATATCCAATCATCAATAATCATCCATTTGATTATGATTGAGGTGGATAAATCAAGCTCAATCAATCAAACCCAAAGCTGCATTTAAATCCAGATTTTTAGACCAAATTTCAAGGGTGGTAAAGGACTAATTTATCTTGAAACCATTTTTGGAGTGATTTTTCAATCACTTTAAAACCCAGTCAAATGACTCTCAATTCATGATCTATCAATTGCATATTAATTAAGCATGTTATTAGGGTCAACCCTCCAAAATTTGAGCTCAATATGAGGCTTATAACCCATAAACTCAATTGAAATCCAAAGGCTATAAAACCTTTAAATATTTACATCCTGTGCCACTAGACTTTCCACATTGTGGAATTTGACCTTGGGACCTTTTACAAAACTCTTAACCATATTCATAACTCTTGTTATGACATGTTGAGCACAAAACTACCCTTTGGTGGACCCAGGTTAACCCACAGTTGACTAGGAGTCCGAATGACCAAAATACCTTTTAATGGGAAAATTGGAATTTTCTCCTAATCTCAACATAGCTCAATCAAATGAAATCTTAAAATCTCTTCTAATGCATTCTAAACATCATTAGGAATGCATTGAACTCAAACCCAAACTTTGGTTTAACCTGGTTGACCAAGTCAACCATGGTTGACTAAAGTGCCCTTTTAACCATTTAAACAAGCATTTGAATCCAAATGGTCATCCCATCACTTGAGACCACTCTCATTGAGTTCATACCATCAATCCAAACTCAATTGACCCAACCCTTGACCCTAGGTCAACTTGGTTGACCAAGCACACATACACTTCAACCTAGTTCACACCCATTGACTAAGGCTTTACCAAGCCAACCCAAACCCTTAGAATGGCCCATTGGGTCCCTAAGAAGCTCCCTTTGAAGACCCAAGCCTTGGGCCCACTAAGGTTAGCCACATGGCTTGACCCAAGTGTCCAAAGAGGGTTCTCCATGAGTGAAATTCCACCCTAAGCCAAATTAAATCAAGCCAATGATTTCATTAGGTCCCTCATGACCTAACACACCTATCCTAGCTAGTCCAACCTTTGGGTCAACTTAGGCTAGATATTGAGTTAGCCCAAAGTGTCTAAAATCCTGAAGGGCTGAGCCATTTCTCATCCAATGCATCACCAAGCCAAATCAACACTTGCATTGGGTCAATGTACCTTGCCTAGTCTGCCTAGCCCTTGGTTTAACTTGGGTCAAGACTTAAGTTAGACCAAAGTGGTCAAAACCACTTTGACTTGAGCCAATTCTCACCATAGACCAAACCAAGCTCAATTTCCACTTGCATTAGATAGCCCCTGACTAAATGCATCTCCCCTATCAAATCCATGACCTGGCATGGCCCAGGTTGCACCAAAATAGACCCAAACCGTCTAAGTTTGGGTTAACCTAAGCTATCCAAGTGAATTGGGCTTTCTCTTACCAAATTAAGCTCACATTTGAACTCACCAGAACCTAGTAAGCTTTCCACCTCATCCTCATCCTGGCCGTCCACCTGATCAATCCAGACCATCTAAGGCCACGGCTATGATTTGATTAGGGCACCCTCAACCAAACCAATTCATTTGCTTCTAACTTTTTAAAATTCATCCCCATAGCTCTTTGAGGATTCCCATTCCTTCCCCCCAACTTATTAGTCTTCTTTAGAGTCAGTTTGAGCGAGCTCTGATAATCTTCCTCCACCCTTTGCTTGAACTCCTACATTCGGTGATCCTCCAGTTATGACATTTAAAGGAGAGGTGCTCGACATCATATTCTCAAGCTTCCTGAAATAAAAGCATGTGGGTTAGAGCTTTCCCTGAGGTAAAAACCTTATCCCAAGCTCCTAGTTAGGTAGTGGTGGTCAAGTGTGAAATAAATTATCAAACCATCATTTTTTGACCGTTAGATTGATGGTTTGTATCATCCTGATACTTCCTATAAAATTTGGTGGAAGTTCACCGACGGGATCTCTCAGATCACGTCGGAGAAAGCTAATGGCTTTGAATGCCCGTGGGAGGTTGAAGACGTAATCTCAGCTATTAATCTTAATCAACGATGTAGATTATATCCTGTAGTTTTAGAGCAAATTTAATCATAGTTGTCCGATTACTCATCCGACAACTATGGTCAATCCTACTTTACACAATTAGCCTTTAATGATTACCTTGCAAACCGGAAGGGGCCATGTGGAAAGTGCCCAACTGACTGTGTAATTCCCTCATTTAATTTCATAAAAAATTGATGAATTTCAAAAAATATAATTCCTCATCCACTTGACAAAATTAAGTGATCTTAGGCTCATTGAAAATTTCTTGAGGAGACCTACAAAAGCCTTATGGTCTCAATCTATAATTTTGCATAAAACCTAGTTAATTATTGTAATTATCCCAAGGGTATTATTATCATTTCTCTTAAGATTAAACTCACCATAGCTTGAGACCTTGGGGAATCAATCATGGGCATATTCCTGACATGTCCAAAAATTTTCCCCTTTGTTTGATTTTATTAAGGGCATTTTTTAATTAATTTAAACTCAAGGGTCATTAATTGACCCTTACATTTAAATTAATTTAATTACCTATCCAATTGGAATTAGGACTTGTACTTTGATGTGTTAATACTGCCTAGTGTATGGGTTATACAGCCTGATTTGCTCCTCAATCCTTGGTATAAATAGCCCAAGTTAAACTTATGAAGGTTACCTTGTGGTTACTTTAGGTGGTTTGGTTAGCCACCTTAGAGGGACCTCTATGGACCCAAATTTAATGGGCTTGGGCTTTGAGATCAGGTGAACTAATGGCTTAAGTTTCACTGTAATTGGAATGCGTTTGCCCCATTATTTTGGTAACCCAAAATTGACCTAAAAACTTAATAAAATCACAATTAATTCAACTTACATCCAAAAATTTTAAATAATGCATCAAACTCTCCAAAATTTAACTCTTAATTTAAGAAAATTAAAAGCCTAATGACTGGACCTTTAATTTAATCTTAATTTAATTTTTAATTAAAATTAACATTTAATTAGCTTAAATATTTAAATATTATCTAAAATTTTAAATAAACCTCAAACACTTGAAAATAGTTTCATGGGTCATCTTTGACCTTTGGGAGTGATTTCATAAAGTTTAGAATGAGTTTGGAGCAAAACTATTAAAACCCTCTTGTTTAAATAATTAAATAATTTAATTAAATACTCAAATTTCAAAATTTTATAATTAATTCTAAAAAATTCCAAATTAAACAGACTCAAAGGCATTAGACTCCATTTAAGGTATAGTATTTATTAAAAATGTGAAGCCATTAGAAATAGTCAAAGTCAAAAAGTCAATATTTTGATCAATAGTTGTTCAAATTTGAGTAAAAACTTTTAAAAATACAACTTAATCTAGAAAAACTCAAATCTAACAAATTTTATGTCTAATTACTCATCTTAGGGTCTAGTATTTATTAAAAATATCAAAACTCCAGAATTCAACTCAATTTAAAAAGTTAAAAATTGACCCCATAATTTAATGAATTAAATGATTAAAAAATTCTAAAATTCAATTATTAAGTAAAATTCCAAAAATAGCAACTCAATCCTTAAAAATAGTAATCAATTAATCTAACTAAAAATTTATCAACTCTTAAGTTCTGATCAATTAAGTCAACTAAGTAATACCGGTTACTACTATGTAACTAAGGCCTATGAGGCTATTATATTAGCCCTAAAGAAGATGAAATAAACTTCATGGCCCTAGTGTAAACAAAGGTAGTGATAATTTGCACCTAAAATTCAATATTAAAATAAACGTTTAAATATTAATGCTTAAATGAAAATAAAAAATTTTCTTTATCCTTCATTAAATTAAAACACTAGACAACTTCAACCAATTACATATCATAGGATATATCCAAACCACACAACTTGATGCACACATTTTAGATGGTTTGTTAGGACAACCAACTCTAATTTTAGGCTAGGCTAGTGTTATCTTTTCTGCTATTTATGTGATGGGTTTTTTTTTATAATTTTCATTGTATGTAGCTGTAATGAATTGATTGATGTGATTCTTTGATGTGTTATTTTTATTGTGCAACTTATGAATTGATGTGATGGGAGATATATTACTTCTAGGTTAGGAGTAATTTAGACACTCACAAAGTTTTTGTAGGTCGCCATACTCATGTAGGGCTATGAATCAAGGAGGCAAAACTATAGGTGCAAAAATGCTAAACCCCCTTAAAATTAAAAGAGCATGATCAAGTATAGTTGTGAATTTGATTTGAGTAAATATATATCTGCTTGGGATATTTTGACTATTAACTACTTAGGATAACCATCAAGTTAAATGCTATATTGATAATTTATTTGTTAAGAGCAAAGTCAAAGAGGCTCACCTGTATGACTTAAGAGCCATCTTCGAGTGGTTGCGCAGCTACAACCTCAAAATGAACCCCTTAAAAATTCTTAGGCTTCTTAGTGAGGCACTACAGAATTGAAATTGATCTCGCTAAGATTAAAGCCATCTTAAATATGCTGCATCCCAAGAGCCTTACTCAATTAAGGTCTCTTCAGGGTAGACTAGCATGTATAAGGAGGTTCATCTTAAATTTATCCGAAAGATGTCAACCTTTCTCCGTCTTGGCTAAAAAGGATGTTAAATTCATATGGGATAAGAAATGTCAAAGTGAATTCAAAAATATCAATATTATCTTACAAATCTGCTAGTGTTGGCATCCCCTATTTCAGGGAAACCTTTGATCCTCTACGCTGCAACTCTGGAAGAGTTGCTTGGTGTTCTGTTGGCTCATGTTAATGATGAGGGAAAAGAGAATGCCCTCTACTACCTAAGCTGAAGACTTCTCCCTATGAAAATTTGATATCCTTCGATTGAGAAGAATTATCTAACTTTAATTTTTTCAGACCAAAAGCTAAGGCATTGCATACTTTCTCATCAGATAAGTTTGATCTCAAGAGTCAACCCATTGTAATATCTTATAACCCAAACTACATTGTCAGGATGTGTAGTGTGGTGGTCTATAATATTACTTCAATTTGAAATCACTTTCATTCCCCTGCGTGCTATAAAAGAATATGCCATTGATGACTTCCTTATAGCACACCCACTGCTGATAGAATCTCCTATAAATAATGATTTACCTAATAAATAAATCATGAGTTTTGAGGAATCCCATGACCGTGTCTGGAAATTATATTTTGATGGTGCAGCATCCTCTCCATGAGGCAATGCAAATAAATCTACTATTCCTGGAAAAGCTAAAATTGATCATATTTTTATAACACCAAAAAAGTAAAATATGCACTTTTCATATTATTTATTAGAGACTTGCACGAATAATGAGGCCGAGTATAAAGCTCTGATAACTAGTTTGAAACTTGCAATACTAATGAACATAAAAGAAATTAAAATTCTAGGTGATTATGAGCTGATAATTAACAAAATTGCAGGAACCAATAAGATTTTGAATCTAAAACTTCTGAAGTACCATCAATACACTAGTCACTTACTTGAGCAGATTCCTATTGTAATTATGTATAAAATTTCTTGTGGAAGCAATTTTGCGGTGGATGCTTGAGCAAAGATTACAAAGGAATTTCCTATCTAGAAGAAGACTATATTCCTATAGAGATCCAGGGTTGCCAGGTCCTATCTCCTATATATTTAGAGCACATCAACAAATAATCTTTCCATGTCCTATCTACCTCTTTGACAATTGATGAAGAAGGAGATTGGAGATAACCACTAATCGACTACCTTCAAGAAGGCAAGTTTCCTCATGATAAGTCTCTAGCTAATCAAATCAAGAAATGTGCCCTCTCATATCCACTTATAAATGATACTCTATACCATCAATGTGATTGCATTGTCTAGATAAATGAGAGGCCCTAAATATTATGAATGAGGTTTATTCCGAATTATGTAGTGCTCATCAATCGACTCTTAAGATGAAAATGAAAATTAAATGACTTTGATACTATTGGCCCGCCCACGATGATTGAAGATTGCATGAATATTGTAAAATGTTGTCATAAATGCTAAGTACATGGTGTGGCTTTACATTAGCCACTTAATGTGTTGAATCCCATGATAGGTTCATAGCCCTTTGAGAGTTGGGGCATGGATGTTATCGGGCCTATTGACCATCCTTTTACGAAGGGTCATCACTTCATTCTAGCTGTGACTGATTACTTCTTTAAGTAGGTAGAAGTAATTCCCCTAAGCAACATAACATCACACCATACCATGAAGTTCTTTCATGAGCATATCACATATTGATTCGGCATGCCCATAGAATCATATCTGATAATTGGTTCACATTCAAGTCTATAAAAATTGATAACTTTGCAAGATGCCACAGTATTGATTGGAGATACTCAATAATCTATTAACCATGAGCCAACGGGTTGGATGAGGACTTCAATAAAATTCTCGTGCAAATCATTAAAAAGACCCTGGATTATAACAAATATTAATGGGATGAGAGATTGATGGAAGCCTCATGGACCTATCAGACCACTTAGAGGACCCCGACCCAATCCACTCTGTTCATACTAGTGTATGGATCTGAGGTCATACTCCCTCTAGAAGTATATATTCCTTCACTGAGGATCATGATAAAAAATAATATTATAATAGAATGAAATGAACAACTCTAGTTAGAAGAGCTCGAAGGCCTTGAAGAGCACCATTTCTAAGCTCAACAAAACTTAGAGTTATATAAAACCTGAATAATTCAAACTCATGATAAGTTAGTGCGACCTAGAACTTTTCAAGTAGGAGACTTGGTCCTGGTTCTTCGGAGGCCTATCTTAGCTCACCAAAAGATTGGTGGAAAGTTTGAACCAACATGGGAAGGGCCTTTTATCATAGAGATATTCTATGAAGGAGGCTCATATCAGCTAGTTGATTGTAAAGGAAATCACCCAATGTTGCCATTAAACGAGCATTTCCTTAAGAAATACCATGATTTATATAGATGGACTTTTGAATTAATAAAAATATCTTCAAGTTTTAAATAAAATTAAGTCACTTTAATCATAATTTTAAATTCTAGATCTGTTCCTTTGTGGTGAGCAAGCTTCCTTCCCATATGATCATTCAATTTTCTTTTTCTTAAGGTTAGATGTGAGTCATTGTGCTTTCTTTCCTTAGGATTATATCCACTAGTGATGGAGCACGCCCTTTGTGACACCATCCTAGTTTCAAATCCAGCCCTGATCCTCTATGGTGAGTAAGCTTCCTTCCTATATGATCATCCTGCCTTCTTTTCCTTAATGTTAGGTGTGAGTCATCGTGCTTCCTTTTCTTAGGATTTGATCCACTAGTGATAGAGCACACCTTTTGTGGCACCATCCTAATTTTAAATATAGCCCCGATCCTCTAGGGTGAGTAAGCTTCCTCCCTACACGATCATCTATCCTTCTTTTTCTTAAGGTTACGTATAAGTCATCATGTTTCCATTCCTTAGGATTAGATACATTAGTGATGGAGCACTCCCACCCTTTGTAGCACCATCCTAGTTTTAAATCCATCCCTAATCCTCAGTGGTAAGTAAGGTTCCTCACCACATGATCATCCAGCCTTCTTTTTTTAAGTTTAGGTGCGAGTCATCGTGCTTCCTTTCTTTAAGATTAGATCCACTAATGATAGAGCATACCCTTTGTGGAACCATCCCAGTTTTAAATCCAGCCTCGATCCTCTATGGTGAGCAAGCTTCCTCTCCACATGATCATCCAGTCTTCTTTTTCTTAAGATTAAGTGTGAGTCCCAATGCTTCCTTTCCTTAGGTTTAGATCCACTAGTGATGGAGCATGCCCTTTATGACACTATTCTGGTTTAAAATTCATCCCCGATCTTATGTGATGAGCAAGCTTCCCACGATCATCCAACATTCTTTTCCTTAAGGTTAGGTGTGAGTCATCGTGCTTCCTTTCCTTAGGATTATGTCTACTAGTGATGGAGCATGCCCTTTGTGGCACCAACCTAGTTTCAAACCCAAATTTGTTCATCTGTGGTGAGCAAGCTTCCTCCCCACATGATTATCCAACCTTTTTTTTCTTAAGGTTAGGCGTGAGTCCCCGTACTTCTCTCCCTTAGGATTAGATCCACTAGTGGTAGAGAATGCCCTTTATGACACTACCCTAATATCACATTAACCTTAATTCTCTAAGGTTAGATGCTTACTTCCCTTAGATTCAAAATCCCAAATTTCACCTTTATATTTGGTCAATGCTAATATGTGTAGTAGAACTTTATGCTACTCTATATATTCGGGGTCCATTTATTGACATCATTTTTGTATGATGTCAGCAGGATTCATCCAGCCCCCTGCCTATTGATATGATGTTTAACAATCATCTAGTTGTCAATCATCTAGAGCTTAATCAAAATTTAATCCAACTCTCAATCAAATTTTAATCCAGACTTCAACCAATCTCCAATTCAATGCTCACTTCAACCTTCAACCTAGTCTTTAATCAAGATCCAAGCATATCCAATCATAATAATCATCCATTTGATTGTGATTGAGGTGGATAAATTAAGCTCAGCCAATCAAACCTAAAGATGCATTCAAATCCAGATTTTTAGAACAAATTTCAAGGGTAAAGGCTCTTGTACTGAAACCCTTTTGGAGTGATTATTTAATCAGTTCAAAATCCAGTAAAATGACCACATATTCATAATCTATCAATTGCATATTAATTAGGCATATCTTTAAGGTCAACCCTCCAAAATTTGAGCCCAATTTGAGGCTTATAACCCTAAAAACTCAATTGAAATCTAAAGGCTGCAAAACCTTCAAATATTTATAACTTATGCCACTATACTTTCCACCTTGTGGAATTTGACCTTCGTACCTTTCCCAAACTCTTGACCATGCTCATAACTCTTGTTATGACATGTTCTACACTTTGGTGGACCTAGGTTGAACCGTAGTTGACCAGGAGTCCAAATGACCAAAATACCTTTTAGGGGAAAAATTGAAATTTCCTCCAAATCTCAATATACTTATTCAAATAAAACCTTGAAACCTCCTCTAATGCATTCTAAACATCATTACGAATATATTGAACTCAAACCCAACTTTGGTTTGACATGGTTGACCAAGTCAACCATGGTTGACTAAAGTGCCCTTTTAACCATTCAAACATGCATTTCAATCTAAATGGTCTTCCAATAACTTAAGATCACTCTAATTAAGTTCATAATATCATCCCAAACTCAATTGGTCCAACCGTTAACCCAAGGTCAACTTTGTTGACCAAGTCAACTATGTTTGACCAAGCACACATACACTTCAACCTAGCTCAAACCTATTGACCATGGATTTACTAAGCCAATCTTTAAAATGGCCCATTTGGTCCCTACGAGGCTCCCTTTGAAGACCCAAGCCTTGGGCCCACTTGGGTTAGCCACATGGCTTGACCCAAGTGTCCAAAGAGGGTTCTTCATGAGCCAAATTACACCCTAAGATAAATCAAATCAAGCCAATAGTTTCATTAAGTCCCTCATAACCCAATACACCTACCCTATATGGCCCAGCCTTTGGGTCAACTCAGGCTAGAAATTGAGTAAGCCAAAAATGTCCAAAACCACTGAGGACTGAGCTTTTTCTCAACTAAGGTTTCACCAAGCAAAATCAACACTTGCATTAGGTGGCCCTAGGCCCAATGCACCTTACCTAGTATGCCCAGCCCCTGGTTTGACTTGGGTTAATACTTAAGCTTGCCCAAAGTGGTCAAAACAACTTTAACTTGAGCCAATTCTCACCACAGACCAAACCTAGCCCAGTGCAAGTTCCCTATCAAACCCATAATATGGCTTGACCCCGTTTGTACCCAAACTGACCTAAACTATCAAAGTTTGAGTCAACCCAAGCCATCCTAGTGAATTGGGCCTTCTTATGCCCAATTAAGGTCACATTTGAACTCATCCAACCTGTAATAATCTTTCCACCTCATCCTGACCCGAACTATTGCCCGTAGTGGCCAGAGCAAATGGAATGGAGCTACGGTGGTCCCATCCTTCTTGAACCTCATCCATGGCGTTTCCAAAGCCAGTGCTTACTAGCTTTAAGCTCATGGGGCTCAGAGAAGCTTCCCCCTCCAGTTTGAATAGGGCACCCTCAACTAGACCAATTCGTTTGCTTTAAACTTTTTAGAAATAATCCACAGAGGTCTCTGAGAATTCCCATTCCTTCCCCACCGTCCTAGCCTTCTCTAGAGTTAGTTCGTACATGCTTTAGCAATCTTCCTTCACCCTCCACTCGAACTCTTACTTTTGGTGATCCTCCAGCCATAACATCTGAAGGAGAGGTGCTCGACATCATCTTCTCAAGCTTCCTGATATAAAAGCCTATGGGTTGGAGCTTTCCCTGAGGTAAAAACCTTGCCCTGAGCTCCTAGTTAGGTAATGGTGGTCAAGTGTGAAACAAACCATCAAACCATTATTTTTTGATAGTTGGATTGACAATTTGTAATGTCGTGATCCTTCTTGTAAAATTTGGTCAAAGTTTGCCAGTGGGATCTCTCGGATCACGCCGGAGAAAGCTTATGGCTTCGAATGCCCGCAGGAGGTTGAAGATGTAATCTTAGCCATTGATCTTAATCAATGGCACGGATTATATCATGTGGTTTCAGAGTGAATTTAATCATAGCCATTTGATTGCTCATCTAACAGCTACAATAAATCCCTCTTTACACAGTTAGCTGCCAATGTTTACCTTGCCAACTAGAAGGCACCGCATGGGAAGTGCCCGACTAACTGTGTAATTCCTGCATTAAATTTAACAAAAAATTAGGTAATTTCAAAAAATCACAACTCCTCATTCAATTAACCAATTTAAGTGATCTTATGTTCATTGGAAAGATCTTGAGGAGACCTACAAAAGCCTTATGGTCTCAGGCTATGATTTTGCACAAAACCTAGTTAATTATAGCAAATATCCTAGGGGTATTATTATCATTTCTCTTAATATTGAGCTCACCAAAGCTTGAGATCTTGGGGAATCAATCTTAGGCATGTTCATGACATGTCTAAAATTTGTCCCCTATGTTTGATTTGATTAAGGGCATATTTCAATTAATTTAAACTTAAGGGTCATTATTTGACCCTTAAAGTCAAATTAATTTAATTACTTATCCAATGGGAATTAGGAATTGTGCTTTGATGTGTTAATTATACCTAGTGTAAGGGTTAAACAGCCTCATTTGCACCTCAATCCATGGTTTAGATAGCCCATGTTAAACCCATAAAGGTAACCTTGTGGTAACCTTAGGTGGTTTGGTTAACCACCTTAGAGGGTCCTCCATGGACCAAAATTTAGTCGGCTTGGGCCTTAAGATTAGGTGAACTCATAGCCCAAGTTTCACTGTAATTAGAATCTATTTGGACCATTATTTAGGTTACCCAACATTGACCTAGAAACTTAATAAAATCATAATTAATTCAACTTAAATCCAAAAAATTGAATAATACATCAAACTCTCTATAATTGAACCCTTAATTTAAGAAAATAAAAAGCCCCATGATTGGACCTTTAATTTAAGCTTATATAAATTTTTAATAAAGATTAATATATAATTAGATCAAATATTTAAAAATTATTAAAAATTTTAAATAAATCTTAAATACTTAGAAATACTCCCATGGGTAATTCCTAACCTTTGAGAGTGATTTCTTAAAGTTTGGAACGAGTTTGGAGCAAAACTATTAAAACCCCCCTATTTAAATAATTAAATAATTCAATTAAAGACTCAAATTTCAAAAATTCATAATTAATTCCAAAAAATTCTAAATTAAACAAACTCAAAGGCATTGGACTCCATTTAAGGTCTAGTATTTATTAGAAATATTAAACCACCAGAAATAAGTCAAAGTCAAAAAGTTAATATTTTGATCAATTATAGTTCAAATTTGAGTCAAAACTTAAAAAAAATTATATCTTAATCTAAAAAAATCCAAATCCAATAAACTTAGTGTCTAATTACTCATCTCAGGGTCTAGTATTTATCAAAAATATTAAAACTTTATATTTGACTCAATTTAAAAAGTAAAATTTTAACCCCTTAATTTAATGAATTAAATAATTCAGAAAATTCTAAAATTCAATTATGAAGTAAAATTCCAAAAAATATCAACTCAATGCTTAAAATTAATAATCAAATAATTTAACTAAAAATTTATCAACTCTTAAGTTCCAACCAATAAATCAACTATGTAATACCGATTACTACTAGGTAACTCGGGCCTACAAGGCTATTAATTTAGCCCCAAAGAAGGTGAAACAAACTTCATGTCCCTGGTGTAAAAAAAGGTAGTGATCATTTAACACCTAAAATTCAATATTAAAATTAATATGAAATCATTAATACTTAAACTTAAATAAAAAATTTCCTATAACCTTCAACAAATCAAAACACTAGACCACTTCAACTAATTACCCAACATAGGATACATCCAAACTACCCTTGATGCACACACTTTAGATGGTTTGTTAGGACAACCAACTTTAGTTTTAGGCTAGGCCATTATTTTCTTTTTCTACTATTTATGTGTTGAGTTTTCTATAATTTTCATTGCATGTTGGCTATAATGAATTGATTGATATGATGCCTTAATGTTTTAATTTTATTTTGTAACCTATAAATTAATGTGATGGATGATAGATTACTCCTAGGATAGGAATGATCTGGATGCTTACAGAGTTTTCTGTAGGTGGCCATACTCATATAGGGCTATGAATCAAGGGGGAAAAATTAAAGATTTAAACTGATATATTTTCTACAGGTGCAAAAATACTAAATCCCCTTGAAATTAAAAGAGCATAGCCAAGTGTGGCTGTGAATTTGATTTGAGTAAATATATAACTGCTTGAGATATTTTGACTATATAACTGCTTAGGATAACCATGCAGGTTGTCTAAATTTTTTTTATATATTTGAGATGTAATGTAATTCAATTAAGTCGAGTTATGAAAGTTATTTTGAAATGGGATATTAACCATTTGACTTAGAATCCAAAGAGAAGGGAACATCCTCTAAGGGAGAGTTCCTCTTCATTTGGAAGTTCAAGTTAGGATGATTTGAAAATCCAAAGAAGAAAGAAACACCCCCTCAGGGAGGAGTTTCTTTTCATTTAGATATTTGGACCAGACAAATCCAAAGTGCTCACAGAAGAAAAGAAGACAAAGAAGTGAAGACCTAGAGAATATCCATCTCTTAAAAATCATCTGCATCATTTTTAGTATTAGAATCCGAGTTATTATCAGTGGTACCCGACCACTTTTATTTTCTACAGACCCTGGTTATAATTAAGTGGCACTTGCCACATGAACTTTAAATTTATTTAATGTTGATTGATTGGTTGATTATTTATATTATTTATGTCATATAAAATTTTGAGCTTTTCTCAGGTTTCTTTTATTAGATGTTGCTTTTTGATTTAACTTGGAAGTATGCTAAGGCTCGTAAGGGAATGCTAAAAACTTTTTCTACTCAAATTAAATAAAATTTTTAGGCTTACATAAAAATTTAATCAATTTTAAGAAGTAAGCACGTAAATGACCTGGGAGTTCGCATACATCATATTGAATCCCCGCTTGCGAGTTTTGGCAGACTGCCTGACTTACTAGGGTGTAGTTTTGTTAAGGGGATATTATACAATCTCTAGGATAAAATATATTTTTAAGCCTTTTAAAAGCTACTTTATATCATTTTTTGCATACAAAAGTTAATCAGCATGCATTGCATTAGAAATAAATTAAAGAGTCAAAAATTATAATTATATTTCAAGCATTAATCATTCTACATAATTCAAGGGGCTAATTAGGACCTCCTCTAAATATCGGCCTCAATTCCTCAAAACTTTAATAACAGCCCATCAATCTTTCATAAAAGATCAAAGATATAATTTTAAAGTGCCTAGGTGGTTAGCTGGCTCCCCAATCTAGGTCGGATAAATCCATTTTTATAATGCATTAGCTAGGTTTGGGCCACTATTATTTAGTGCCCAATTTAGACTTAGGATCAAGGGCGGACCCAAAATTATATGACCCCACCTTCAAAAACATAGTCTCACCATTCTAATAAATTATCAACTTGAATCAAAATTTCTCTTCAAACTAAAATTTAAAGCCCAACTCATAAGGTATACTAAGGCATTTCTGAATTATTTTAGAATCCTAAAAAGCCTCCTACTTCTCGTCAATTGGCCTCTAGAAATAAGTGCTCAAATTTGATCCAATCCTAAATCAAATTTAAACATCACTATTTTGATATTAATCCTTGAGAATTCTAAATAAAATTTTTACCATTATTTTAATTGAGAGTTTTTATAGGAAACTCAGGTTTCCTATGATGTAATTAATTACAAGGGCTTACTCTCATAGGAAATTTAAAGACCCAAGATTAATTTTTAAAATTTAATTAATTATCTTTGGAAAAATCAAAATTATAGACGATCATTATCATCATATTTAAACCATGGATGATAATGATACTTCATCTAGATTATTATAGCCAAATACTCGATCGAACGTCATTTTGATCCTTTGGGGTCATATATTGTTCTTCCTTAAATTTGACTATCATAATTAAGATGAAGTTATAGTTTTGTTGTCTAAACCCATTAGGGAATGATATTCTTGCCTCTCAAGGTGATATATCATTCATAATGACGAGTTTGACTTCAAATCTAAAATTCCAAAAATAATTTTTCTTAAAAAGATTTAATTCCAATTTGCTTTGTAGCTTTCTTTCCAAAGCAAAGAAAAGCTCCTTTTCAAACTCATCAAGTGTATTTATAATTCTTTTTTCATGATCCACATTATGAGCCATCCTCATTCTCATCTCAAGCTGTAAATCTTTTGATTCCTCACAGAATTGTGTCATCTTTTTCATCTTCCCTCTAAGTTTAGCTACATGATGTCCTAGAGTCTTAGGAGCTTTAGTACTATTGCTGTTATTAGGCCTTTTAGACACTCTAGGCTCACAAAGGTCTCCTTCCTCTTCCTCCTCTCTTTCAGCTTAATTGAAGTCCAAAAGTTTTCTTTTTATAAGGGCTATAATAGGGAATAATTATTCTTCAGTTTGATCCATTTTTACACCCACTGTAATACACAAAGCATAAACTAGAGAAGGATGCCCTAATCTAACAGAAGTGGTACCCCTAATAATGTATATGAGAGAGGAGAAAATAAGTTTTCCTACATCAATGGAATACCCCATTTAAATATCATAGTTTAAAAGGGCACGATCACGGGTAACTTCACTAATGTTTTTACTATGCAGTAAACAGATTGAGATGAAATAGTGCTTGGCCTTAGAGGTTTGTGTTAGGTAGGTGGCAAGAAAATTGATAATCTTATTCTCTCTCATTTTTTAACCCGCTCCACTATTGGGTCCATACAATATATTCCGAATATTTTAAGGATCTCTAGTTGTCCCAATAAAAGCTATGTATTCATCAAATTCAAAGTCACTAAGTTTGTAAATTTTGATTATAACCACAAAATTAAAAGGGACCCACTTATCCCTACCATAACATTAATTTTTCATAGCATCTTTTCCATTTGTAAAAAATTCTATGACCATATTAAGAATTACAACAAAAGGCTCTTCACAAAAAATGATCCCAACCTCTACTGGCAATAATTTACATGATTTGGTGGTTAGGATTTTGAAACCTCTCTCTTGAATTAGTTGTTTGGTTATAACTAAATCAATAAATCTAGATTCATCATTAGTAGATATGAATATGCTCATATCATAATAAGAAGAAGCCCTCTTATTCCTAAACATCTTTGGGGCCATCAAGCTAGAGAAGATTAGAAAAGAGAAGAGTTTAAAGGAATGGCTATATTATGAATGGATGAAAAATGTAATCCCCCATTTTATAACTTGGTTGAGCGCTGTGGTGCTACAGGAAATGGCCCTGTAATACTTAATATATGAACAAAATATCAAAATGGTTAACTTGACTAGTGCTGCAATGGTTCAAGCCATGTGCCATAGCGGCGCTTGTTTTCAAAAATTGAAGTGTCGACTTGGAATTGGCTATTACTACGACATTTAACACGTGTAAGCACAGTGACATTTGTGTCAGTAACCACTATAATGTTATTAATGAAATAATAATAAAAGAGCAACAGCTTCGTGATGTCAGTTACTAGTGCTGTGGTGCTTATCAAAGTTTCATAATTAAAGTTATGACTGTACATCTTCTTTTTGACTTGGCATAACCATGCTTTTAACTTGAATAACTAGGCACTATTGCACTAAAACAATAAGAACCGTGGCGTTTAATTAACCAAGTAAATGATGGTTCAAAATGAGCATTTCCTGAGATTTAATGCTGTAATGCTTGTTTTCAAAGTAGCAGTTCTTGGTGTTGCAAATCTGGTTTAAGGATTTGAGTTTTGATGATAACAAACATTTCTGTGTTCTATTTTTGATTGGCTAACATTTTAAGTACAAAAGATCAAATGCAATTTAAGCCAACTCAAGATCGAGTCCGCGTGTGTTTAAGTAATTTTTTCCTTTCTAGAGTCAAATGTAATTTAATTGATCCCCTAGCTAAGTAACCTTGCACACACACACTTAGGGGGAGAGTTTTAGTGAATTAGAGCTTCTATTTTCAATTGTTGTTCATATCATCCTAGAAGATCCAATGAAAATAGAAACCCTAATTAAGGTGACCATGTTAAGACAGTTTGATTAAGCAAATCATCCTGGGCAATACACCCATCGTACAGGACGATAGGCTCAAATCAGAAATTCTCAGCCGCCAGATTATGTTAGGCAAGTTTTTATTTTTAGAGATTTGGTCTGACCGTCCCAGATGATTCATTACAATCAAGCCTAAATTAGTCTGGTGATTAAGGAAAGTAATTAATATTTGATTGATATGATCATATCATCCTGGACGAACGCAAGATCGTAAAAGATGATACATGCAAAATCCTAACCATCCAGAGCATTTCACCTAGATGAATCGAACTATCTTCTGGATGATATGCTTCAATTTGAATGAATCATACAAGATGATAGAGATATCATCCTGGACGATCATGTCATTTTCAGTCGTACAGAACATTTTGTGCAGGCCGATTCGAACTATGTTCAGGATGATTTTGGGTGTTTTGAACTAATCATACAGGATGATATAAATATCATCCCAAACGATCCAGTATTTTTAAGATCATCTAGCATAAGTTTTCCTGGATGATCTGAACTATCTTCTAGATGAAATTCCTGATTTACAATAATCGTCCCGGACGACCACAAAATCATACGAGATGATCTGAATAAATTTTGTCTACTAATTGTCCAGAAAAATCAGATCATCCAGGCTGAAAGATGAGATTTTATACTGATCATACAGGACGATCTATCGATCATCCTGGATGATATTTGACGACCAGTTGAAATTTAGGGAAATTCTTGAGCCCTCCTTTTTAAGATCTTATTCTTCCAATAAGAAAGATCTTTTGCCACTTTCCTTTTCAGAGAAAATCTTGAGAGGGAGAGAGAGAGAGAGAGCTTGGGAGAAAGAGAGAGGATCTTGTGAGGGGGAGTTTGTGAGGGATTCACAAAGGTTGCTCCAAGCAAGGATCTGAGTCATCTTCTCCGTTCGTCGTCTCTTGTCTTATTAGTGTTTCTGTGGGAGGATCATTCATAAGAAGATCCAGGTTCTCTGCCTGCTTTAGGAGGAAGCGAAAGGAGTCCAGGTTCTCTGCCTGCTTTAGGAGGAAGCGAAAGGAGTCTAGGTTCTTTGCCTGATTCAGGAAGAAGCGAAAGGAGTTTAGGTTCTCTACCTCACCGGTTTGGTGGAAAGGAGTTTTTGTACAAGCTTCTCTGCTTTGTTGTGGGAGCAGAAGGAGAGTCACTTAGTGTTAGTACAATTCCCGGAGGGGAGGCTCCTGGGAGTGGACGTAGGTCAAGTTGACCGAACCACTATAAAATATGGTGTGTTCTTTTGATTATTTTCTATACTTACTTTCCTATTGATGATTGTATGATTATGATTATTATTCTGTTATCATTGAACATCTGTAAATCATTGCATAACTGTAAATATTTTTAAAACATTCAAAAAGATTTCCTAAATCGCTGTTTGCTCAAGAATTTTTAAAAATGACCAATTCATCCCCCCTCTTAGTTAGCCTCGGGACTAGTTCATAAGGGCTTAACATCCCTATCGAACTTTCAAGTGGTATCAGAGCGGGATTCAAAAATTAAGTTTAAAATTTTTTGAATTTTGATCCATGACTAACTTTGGTAATCGTAATACTGCTGAAGGTTATTTAATTACACGACCATCTTTGTTTGATAACATACCTTTTGATTTTTGGAAAACTTACATGTCCACCTTTTTACAATCAATTGATTATCGCATGTGGATGCTTGTTAAAGATAGCTATGAAGCACGTCATAGACTTGTAAATGGCATTAAAACTGAACTTTCTTTTACTGAATGGACATTTGATGATCGTGATTTAGCACAAGTGAATGCAAAATATTTGAACTATTTTTTCTATGCTTTAAATTCTGAAGATTACATGCGTGTTTCCACGTGTACGACTGGTAAAGAAATCTGGGATAGATTATGTATTACTTATGAAGGTACATCTGAGGTTAAGCAATCTAGATTGAACATCTTGCTTCACGATAATGAACTCTTTCGCATGAAATCTAGTGAATCAATTTTTAAAATGTATACTAGGTTCACTCAAATTGTCACTTTTTTACATGCTTTAGGAAGAGAAGTTATAAACTATGAAAAAAGTGAACAAAATTCTAAGATGTTTGCCTTCTTCTTATGATGCCAAGATAACTGCAATTACTGAATCAAAAGATTTGAATAATTTTTCTGTTGATAACTTACTTGGATCACTCATTGCTTACGAGTAAGGGGTGAACCAGAGACAGCTTGATGCAGGTGAGAAGAAGAAAGAGAAAACTGTGGCACTGAAGGCCAACAATACTGACATTGATTCTTCTGGGTCTGATAGCGATGATGTTACCTTAATCATTAGGCAATTCAAAAGCTTTCTAAGAAAGAAGCACAAGAACTTTCAGAAGTGGAGCAAAGGTAAGAGTATCATAAACTTTAAAGCTTCATCTGATACTATTTATTTTGAATGCAGGAAGCCTGGACATGTAAAGGCTGATTGTCCTACACTTAAGGCTCACCCAAGCAAGGAGAAGGGTGAGGAGAAACCCAAGTTCAGGAAGGATAAGAAGCAGGTTCAAAAGGCATTCTGGGCAGATTCTGCATCCGACTCCTCTGAGACTGAAGCTGAGGAGGAAACTATAAAATTGTGTCTGATGGCTGATGATCATCTTGGTCAGTCTGATCAAGAAGAGGTATATGAGCTAACTTATGATCAATTGCTAGAAGTTTTTGAAAAAATCCATTCATCATATAGGAAGCTTAAGAAAACTCATGCTAGGCTGAAAATATAATTTCTGAATTTATAAAAAGAGCATGAAATTTTGATTAAAGATCATTCTACTCTTGATTGCAAACTTGATGAATTTAATGAATTAAATAAAAAGCATTCTGATTTGATTACTAAGCATGATTCATTAAAAACCTCACATATTAATTTAGAAAGAGCTTTTAAATAATTAGACGATATGGCATGTGGCTTAGAGAATAGTAAGGGAGCGTTGAAATTTGAAATTGCAAGTCTAAAGAAAGAAAATGAATTTCTAAGAGTAAAAATTTGTGCTTTGAGAAAAATGAAATACCTCCTACTTTTACATAATTTTATGCACCTCCACCTTTTAAAGAATCTGTTTCAAAATCATCAAAGTATGTTTTATTCAAACCTAAGAAGAGGCATAATCACTCACGCAGATTAGTTAACCCTTTTTCTGGCATTAGATATTTTTCTTGTGGCATGCTTGGACATATCTCTCACTTCTGCACTGTTCACCATAGTACACATTGGGTGTGGAGACCCAAATTGCATGATTCACAGCATAGCACACTTGTATTGCATTCTTTCTTTCATAAGAAGGAATCCAAACCTATTTGGGTTCCTAAATCTAACATTTGATGATTTTATAGGTGTGCTCTCACACACGATATCGTGAGAGCATGTGGTACCTGGACAGCGGATGCTCAAGACATATGACTGGAGATGCAAATCAATTCATTTTACTGGAGGCCAGGGCAGGAGGCAAGGTTACACTTGGAGACAACACCACCAGGAGGGTGGTAGGAATAGGTATAATTAGTAATTCAAAAAATTTCATTATTGATAATATTTTACTTGTAGATGGCTTGAAACACAACTTGCTGAGCATTAGTCAACTCTGTGACAAAGGATACAACATCAAGTTCCTGCCCACTTGTTGCATTATAAGCTTAACTGACAAAATTATTTTGCAGGGACAAAGGATCAATAATGTCTACATGCTTGATGTAAGCTGCTTTAAAACTGATGTTTTAATTTGCTTAAAAACTGCTGCTGATGAGTCTTTGTTGTGGCACAGGAGATTATATCATGCCAGTATAAAAACCCTTAGGAGAGTCACCCAAAAGGACTTAGTTAGAGGTGTCCCCAAGCTTAAGTTCACTAAGGACACCTGTGTGATGCCTGTCAATTAGGGAAGCAAGTCCACTCCTCTTTCCACTTAATTAAGGACATCAACACCTCTAGACCTTTAGAAGTCCTTTACATGGATTTATTTAGACCCATTAGCACTGCCAGCTTAGGAGGGAAAGTCTATAGATTTATGATTGTTGATGATTACTCGAGGTTCACTTGGATTAGATTTTTATCACATAAATTTGAGTCATTTGATGAATTTAAATCTTTTTGCACTTGGATTCAGAAGAAGTTAGGATGTGAGATTGTTACCATTCATAGTGATCATGATGGGGAGTTTAAAAATGAGAGATATGGAACCTTCTATGAGGATCAAGGGATTAACCATAACTTTTTAGCTCCTAGGACCCCTCAGCAGAACGGGGTAGCTGAAAGAAAGAACAAAATCTTGGTGGAAGCCGCTAGAGTCATGCTTGCTGAGTATTTACTTCCAAAATACTTTGGGGCTGAAGCTGTAAACACTGCCTGTTATGTACTGAATAGGGTGAATGTTAGATCAAATCTAAATAAGACACCTTATGAGATCATTAAGGGTAGAACTCCAAACCTGTCCCACCTCCATGTCTTTGGCTGTAAGGTTTTCATTCTGAATAATGGGAAATCATCCTTAGGAAAATTTAACCCCAAATCTGATGAAGGAGTGTTCTTAGGCTATTCTAGTGTGGGGAAATCCATTAGGGTGTTTAATAAGAGGACTTTGGTGGTGGAGGAGATAACTCATGTGGTGTTTGATGAATCTGATCCTAAGGAGACTAGAGTTGAGGAATAAGAAGATGTAGGAGAGATTACCCAAGGAGTTAAAAATGCAAATCTGGAGGAAAGGGTAGAACCTGAAAATACTTTGCCTAGAGATTGGAGATATTCTTTGAGTCATCCTAAAGAACTGATCTTAGGACTTCTGAAAGTGTTAGAACTAGGCATGGACTTAGGAAGGAAGTAAACCATTCTACCTTTATCTCAATGATAGAACCCACCAACATCAATCAAGCCCTCTGATGAATTTTGGATTTTAGCAATGTAAGAGGAATTAAATTAATTTGTAAGGAATGATATTTAGGAATTAGTAGAAAGACCTAAGAATCAAAGTATAGTGGGAACCAAATGGGTCTTTAAGAATAAAATGAATGATTCTAGTGTAGTGGTGAGGAATAAGGCAAGATTAGTGGCTAAGGGGTACAATTAAATAGAAGGGATTGATTTTGAGGAGACCTTTGCCCCTGTAGCTAGATTGGAAGCCTTTAGAGTGCTACAAGCCTTTGTCTGTTATAAGGGATTTAAGCTGTTTCAAATGGATGTCAAGAGTACATTTTTGAATGAGGTAATAAAAAAAGATGTCTTTGTAGAGCAACCCCCAGGTTTTGAGAATTCTTGATTTCCTAATCATATTTACAAATTGAAAAAGGCTATATATGGATTGAAATAGGCACCTAGAGCTTGGTATGAGAGGCTTAGAACATTCCTATTAAAAAGAGAGTTTGTAAAGGGGAGCATAGACACCACCCTTTTCCTTATGAAAGTAGGAGATGATCTACTCATTATCCAGATCTATGTTGATGATATACTTTTTAGATCTTCTAATAAAAAATTATGTGATGATTTTTCTAAGTCAATGAGTAAGCAGTTTGACATGAGTATGATGGGAGAATTATCCTATTTTTTGGGGTTTAGCATAAGGCAAATGGATGATGGAACCTTTCTGAATCAATACAAATATACTAAGGATATCTTGAAGAAATATGAAATGGACAAAGCTAAGCCAATCAATACTTTAATGAGTTCCACTGTTCAGTTAGATAAAGATTCAAATGGAAAATCTGTTAATCAGAAGAAGTTTAGAGAAATAATTGGATCACTGCTTTACCTAACTACTAGTCGACTTGATATTATGTTTAGTGTTTGTCTTTGTGCTAGATTTCAAGCTGATCCTAAGGAATCCCACCTGACTGCAGTTAAGAGAATCCTTAGATATCTCCTAGGGACCCCAAACATAAGAATCTGGTATCCTATGCACAACACTTCTTTTGAGATTATTAGATATTCTGATTCTAATTTTACAGGGTGTAGGGTGGATTGAAAGAGCACTTCTGGAACTTGCCAAATTATAGGACAATCTTTAGTCTCATGGTCCAGTAGAAAATAGAACTCAGTTGCACTTTCCACTACTGAAGCTTAGTACATCGCCTTAGGAAGTTATGTGGCCCAAGTCCTTTGGTTAAAGTAACAAGTTTTGAATTTAGGATTATCTGTTGGCACAATTTTAGTTCTATGTGATAACACTAGTGCCATCTACATTTCTAAGAATCCTATTCAACATTCAAGAACCAAACATATTGACATAAGGCATCACTTTATTAGGGATCATATTATAAAAGGGGACATTGAGCTACATCACGTAGCAACTAAAAATCAACTGGCTGACATCTTTACTAAACCACTGGCCTTTGACTCATTCAGCATTCTGAGGACCAGATTGGGTGTGATTGACATAAATGCAAGAATCTGATGATTACTAGTTTTTGATTTTTCTATTTTTTTAATTTTACTTTTAGCTTTTGTTTGATTTGATTGACTGTTTCACTTTAGAATTTTTTCTTTTCTTACTGATTTATGCTATTTGATTTGCTTATCAGATTTGATTATTTCCTACTGATTTTTATTTGCTAATTTTCATTTACTAATTTTCACGTGTTTGTTTTTCTTCCTTCTTATTTTTTATTTTCTTCTTACTCACTTCTAAATCAGATCACTTCTCACTACTATTGATAAATTGGATTTCTAACTAGGAGTTTTATCTTATTTTTGTTTAAAATCTTGTAATTAGATATTGACTCCTCTGGATCTGTTAAAGGAAAAACATATTGATGATTATTTCTCTTCCTCTAACTCCTTTAATGGTGTATTATTTCTTTTGGATAAAAAACTTCTTCAAAATTAAAAAGTTGGTTTTTGAAATAGATATCTATTTTATCTTCCTACAGTAATCTACCTTATATGAATAGTATTTTCAAAGCTTTGAATCATTATTATATTTTTCTTAATCAAGTGATTGCACTTATCATATGATGTATGATTTTTATTTTGTGAATTACACTTTCTTATTGTAGAGAGTGAGTTTTGTCATCTCTTATGACTGGAAGGTAATTTCACAGCTGAGATTCTTTAACGATTATGAAAGAAAGTAAGCTGACAAAAGATACGCAAAGAGCACCAAAATGAAAAGAGGCACAAAATGAGCCCAAAGCTGAAAAGATGCACAATATCACCAAATTGAAAAGATACACAAAGTGTATCAAAAATCAAAAGATGTGTAAAGCGACAAACAATTTGAAAAAGAGGCATAAAATGAGCCCACAAAGAAATAAGCTTTCTTCCCTTTCAGATCTTTAAATGTCTTACGAAAATCCATGCACCACTCAATATTATCAAAAGCTTGAGATGAAAAATCATGATTTCTGATTCCTTACTTTGTAATACTATTATATCAGATATTTTTTTTGAATGAGGCTTAAAAGGATCTCTTTTTGAATCTAATTTTTTTTTCTGAATTATACTTTTGTTTGAAAGGAACCTGAACCTGTAAGGTGTCCGAGGTAGGAGTTACTAAAGTTAATTTTCTAACTTTTCTTGATTTCAGCATCATCAATTTTTTTCTTATTGGTTTTTAAATTGAAACTCAAGGGAAAATTCTGATTCACTGGAGCTGATCGATTCAATAGAAAAATCATTATTTTTTACTTTTACTTTCTCGTTTCTACTTTTTATTTTAATCTGATTTTATTTTCTTTTTATTTTGTGTGTTTTTGGGATCCCTGATCTTTCCTCTCCATCATTCATCTAGCAGGACATGGCCTGATTTGGTGAGTAGTTCATCATGATTCATAGCTACTTTCAGCCACCACCTCCTCCTCCTTCTAATCAGGATCCAGCTCTTTATTAGTATTCTTTATTGTGATGTTGCTTGTTTGTGTTATTTTGTTTGTTCTTCCTCCTTTTTGTGATGTCAAAAGGGAGAGTTAATTTGTGAGTTACTAGTAGTTTCTTTTATTATTTTTGTATTATAGTTATTTCTTTTATTGTATTTAGTATTACTGTTTGTCAATGTTGAGTAAAATATGAAATGAAAAATCTTGTCTCATATGTGCATTGATTACTCCTGTCTGTTTTATTTGAAACTACTGAATAAATATTAGCATGTTATGATTTATGTAAATTCGTTCGTTCAAGAAAATTCTGATACAAATTATTTTTTGATGATTACAAAAGTTTTTTATTTGTTTTATTCTTCTCCTAACATATATTAGAGTTTCTTTTTTGTGTGCACTAACATGTTTTTCAGGATACTCACACTCCAGATTTCTGAAGACTTCAAGTTCAAGTGTTAATATTTATTGTAAGTGAAGTCTGTATTTTTTATTTTCTTGAGTCTGAGAGAGTGTAATTGTAAGTTGGATAACTGTACACACACACACAATGGGGGAGTGAAAAACTTAATTTTTAAATTGATCGTACGGTACGATATATAATCGTACGGGACGATCTATACATTTATTCTCTTAACGAACATATTTGTCTTGAAAAATTTTCTAAGTTCAATTCGTATAGTACAAAATTTATTTTGTATATTATATTTTTTTGTACGAAGGACACTGAATTGGGTTCGTACTAGATCATACAGGATGAATCGTTCATTTTTGAACTATTCATATAGTATAAAATTTATTTTGTACACTATATTTTGCTATACGAAGGGCACTGAATTAGGTTTGTACTGGTTCGTACGGGACGAATCGTTCATTTTTGAACTATTCGTACAATATGAAATTTATTTTGTACACGATATTTGCTATATGAAGGGCACTGAATTGTGTTCGTACGGGATGAATCATTCATTTTTGAACTATTCGTACAGTACAAAATATAATTCGTACAGAATATTTTGTGGTACGAACGACTCTATTTTAGGTTCGTATGGAATCATATGAGAAGAATCGTTCAATGATTTGAACTATTCGTACAGTATGAAGATCGATCGTACGGGACAATCAGGACGCGTGAAACTTGAAAAATTCAGTTTTTGGACGATTTTCTTGCCTTTAGTATATAAGGATCTTTAAACTGACTTGTAGAAAAATCCTTCTACGAAAATTCTTTTGGAGAGTGAAAAGGAGAGTGATTGGGAGAGTGTTTGGGAGTGAGTGTTGAGAAATTTTTGAAGAGAGAATTGTGAAGGGATTTACAAGGTTATCCAATTGTGAGGATTTCTTTACTTGTTCTTCAAGCATCTTCCTAATTTCTTTGGAGATTTTTGTAAGAGTTTTGTTCGAGAGGATTCGGTTCTCTGCCGTCACTTGGAGGGTGAAAAAGGATGATGGTTCTCTATCGCACTTGGAGAGTGTAAAAGGACATTTGGTTCTCTGCCTTCACCAGGAGGGTGAACAAGGATGATAGTTCTCTGTCGCACTGGGTTGGTGGAAGAGAGTTTATAAAGGCTTCTCCACCTTGCTGTAGGGGCAAAAGGAGAGTCACTTGAGTTTAGTGCAATACCTAGAGAAGGAGTCTCTTGGGAGTGGATGTAGGTCGTGTTTGACCGAACCACTATAAATTTTGGTGTTTTCTGTTCTTACTGTTTAATTTTCTGCACTATTTTTTTTTCTGCATTTTATTTTTTTTCTGTGGTTGAAATTCTATGATTTGAAGGAAGTAAAAAATTAACTCTGTTTGTACTATACGAAGTCAAATCATACAGTACGATTTACCTAAAATTTTTTCAAAATTCTAAGAGTAATTTTTAAAAGGATCAATTCACCCCCCCTCTTGGTTAGCTTCGGGACGTGAGTAGTAGGTCCAACAACCTATTCACACTTTCATTGCCATCATAAAAAATAGGGAGATTGTTGCAAATCTTGTTTAAGGATTAGAGTTTTGATATAACAAATATTTCTATGTTCTATTTTTGATTGGCCAATATTTCAGGTACAGAAGATCAAATGCAATTCAAGCCAACTGAAAATCGGGTCTGCGTGTGTTTAAATATAAAATTTTCCTTTCTTGAGTCAAATATAATGTAATTGATCCCCTAGCTAAGTAACCTTGCACACACACACTCAGGGAGAGAGTTTTAGTGAATTAGAGCTTCTATTTTCAATTATTGTTCATATCATCCTAGACGATATTCATATTATCCTGGATGATCCAATTAAAATAGAAACCCTAATTAAGGTGACCATATTAAGTCTATTTGATTAAACAAATTATCCTGGACGATACACCCATCGTACAAGACGATAGGCTCAAATCAAAAATTCTCAACCGCTAGATTAAGTTAGGCATGTTTTAATTTTATAGATTTGGTCTGATCGTCCCGGACGATACGTGTAATATCCTGGATGATTCGTTACAATCATGCCTAAATTAGTCTGATGATTAAGGAAAGTAATTAATATTTGATTGATACAATCATATCATCTTGGACAATCGTAAGATCGTAGAGGATGATACATGTAAAATCCTGACCATCCAGAGCATTTCACCTGGAAGAATCGAACTATCTTCTGGATGATATGCCCGAATTTGAACGAATCATACAGGATGATAGAGATATCATCATGGATGATCAAGTCATTTTCAATCATACAGAACGTTTTGTGCAAGCTGATTCGAATTATGTTCAGAATAATTTTGGGTGTTTTGAACTAATCGTAAAGGATGATATAAGTATCATCCCGGACGATCCAGTCTTTTTAAGATCGTCTAGCATAAGTTTTTATGGACGATCAGAACTATCTTCTGGATGAAATTCCTGATTTACACTAATCATCCCGGACGACCGCAAAATTGTACGAGACGATCTAAACAAATTTTGTCTATTAATCGTCCAGAGAAACCAGATCATCCAGGCTGATATATGAGATTTTACACTGATCATACAGGACGATCTGTCGATCGTCCTGGATGATATTTGATGACTAGTTAAAATTTAGGGCAATTTTTTAGCCCTCCTTTTTAAGATCTTTTTCTTCCAACAAGAAAGATCTTTTGCCACTTTTCTTTCCAGAGAAAACCTTGAGAGAGAGAGAGAGAGAGAGAGAGAGAGAGAGAGAGCCTGGGAGAGAGAGAGAGAGGATCTTATGAGGGGGAGTTTGTGAGGGATTCACAAAGGTTGCTCCAAGCAAGGATCTGAGTCATCTTCTCCATTCGTCATCTCTTATCTTATCAATGTCTCTGTGGGAGGATCGTTCGCAAGAAGATCCAGGTTCTCTGCCTACTTCAGGAGGAAGTGAAAGGAGTCAAGGTTCTCTGCCTGCTTCAAGAGGAAGCCAAAGGAGTCTAGGTTCTCTTCCTGCTTCAGGAGGAAACGAAAGGAGTTCAGGTTCTCTGCCTCACTGGGTTGGTGGAAAGGAGTTTTTGTACAGGCTTCTCTGCTTTGCTGTGGGAGCAGAAGGAGAGTCACTTAGTGTTAGTGCAATACCCGGAGGGGAGGCTCTGGGGAGTGGATGTAGGTCAAGTTGACCGAACCACTATAAAATCTAGTGTGTTCTTTCTGAATATTTTTCATACTTACTTTCCTGTTGATGATTGTGTGATTGTGATTATTATTCTATTATCATTGAACATCTACAAAGCATCGCATAACTGTAAACATTTTTAAAACATTAAAAATGATATCCTAAATTGTTGTTTGCTCATGAATTTTTAAAACTACCAATTCACCCCCCTCTCTTGGTTAGCCTCGGGACTAGTTCATAAGGGCTTAACATCCCTATCGAACTTTCACTTGGGAGAGTACGTTATGACTTTTAGTCACACAGCACTGTGGTGCTCAATTAAATTTTTGCTGACTCTTATTTCTTAAAATTTGATTATAACTTTAATTATTAAAATAAAATAAAATATAAAATATGACAAAAATAATAACATATGCAACACGACTCATGTAAATTCAAACAAATAACATGTCATTCTAAACATAAATCTGAGTTGCCTCCCACACATCACTAAGTTTATAACCTTCAGCCAGACTTGTCTAGATTTATCAATTTTATTGGGATACATTGCTACCAATCCTCAAATAGTTATCACTTGGATCTTTTTCTTTTTCCATTGGGTTAGCTTTAGTATTGCTTGGCAATGATCCAAGATGTCTTCTACTGACTGAAATTATAAGTTGACTTAATTGAATTTTTAAATTTTTAATAGAAGTAGTTTAATTTTATAATTGAGTTCCTAACTACATCACTACATATTCTAATGGTAATTTTCTACTTCCAAATTGATTACTTTGATTGAATTTAGGATTATATGCAGTTTAGAAATAACAGCAGGTTGTTGAGTATTGTTCCAATTTATTCCTTACTATTTTGACTAGAATTCTATTGATTATTCCTAGGAATATTATTTGACCAATTAAAATTCAGATGGTTCCTCCAACTTGGATTATATATTGGAGTACGGATTATTTTATCTTCCAATCAAATAATATTTTCAATTTGTTGTACATTTTTATTTTTAATTAACTTTTGATCCTCCAATTGCATAGATAATTTAGTTTAAAATTTTGTATTTTCTCCTATTGTGCTTATCTTCTTAGAAATGGCTACAACTTATGCAGACAAAATTGATAAAGCATCATAATCATATATTCCTACTACTTGCTTAGGATTTACCCTATCAAGAGGCAATTAGAAATTATCAGTTGTCATTTTTTTTATTAATTCATATTCTTCCTCAAATGGCTTAAACATTAATGATCTTCAGCTATAGTATCTATGATTGCTCTAAGAGATTCTACAAATCCATTATAAAATGTTTGAATAACCAACCAATTAGGTAAAGCATGGTGAAGGCATTTTCTAAGCATTTCCATAAATATCTCCCAACTCTTATAAATTGATTCTCCTTTAAACTAGGTAAAAGAAATGATATCATGTCTAAGTTTAACAGACTTTGAAGGTGTAAAATAGTTAGCTAGAAACTTATGAGAAAAATCATTCCAAGTGGTTATAGAGTAATAAAGAATTTAACTATATCTTAGCTTTATCTCTTAAAAAAAATGAGAATAATCTAAGTTTAATAACATAATTACTGACATCATTATACTTAAATATTATATAAATTTATAAGAAACCAATTAAGTGTAAATTAAAATCTTCAACAGGAGTTCCCCCAAACTGGGAATTTTGAACCATTTGAATTATGATAGGTTTTAATTCAAAAATATTATCATAGGTCTATGAATGCTCTGATAAATTTTGTCTATAAAGGGTTAGCATAATTCCTAAGAGGTCTAGATTGATCTTAATTTAATACAAGTTTAGCCATTTTCACTAACTTTTTTATTTTTTAAATTTTTGAAAGGGTTCATTCTATTTCAGCATTAAGCAATAAAAGTTCATTTCTATTTCTACAAAGTATGCAACCATGAATATACAATTAGAAAATAAATAAAATAAAAAGTACAAGTAGATTTAACGATGCAATTAATTCAATAATATAGCTAAAATTTATAAAAAATAAAATACTTTCTCGGTAATGGTGCCAAAAATTTGATGGAGCTGTGGATTGAACTTTTTCACTGTATAAAAATTTAGGGCTTTATCAACCCTAAATAATGCTTAGTTTTTTTTACATAAAAATAACAAACTCCACTTAATATATGCAAGTACACATGTCGAATCAAGTAATAAAGTGATAGAGTGTCTAACTCACGAGGAAGTATGCTTACTTGCAATAAACTACTATTATTTACTCTTATTGTAATAATTATTCTACTAAAATTAAAATGATATTTTTGGATATTCTATCTTTAATAAAATAGTAAAATATTTTATATAATATTTAATTAAAATATTTTGGATTGATGAGTTTAAATTACATATTTTTCCTAATGAAATTGTTCATGGTAATATGATTCAAAGCATATGCATCCCTAGATTTTTATCAAGCTTATAAGGGTAAAATGATATTTGTTAACCTCTTATAATTATAGTATCTCCTTAAGAACCTATAATATTTTACATCCTATGTCTAGGCATGCAAACATTCTATCTTAATAGTCCTGGTTATTCTTGCATTCCTCCATCGAGGTTATACATCACACTATATTTTAACTACATATATAGCCACTATGTCCATTAAATAAAGAACAGGATAATATTAAAAAAATCTTTTAATAGTTATAGAACAAGAGTCATCATTAGTACTCAACATGCATTTTACTTAATCAATCCAAAATAAGAGAGTTAGCAAGATATAGAATGAATAACAAGCAAACTCATTATCATTAAACTCATAAAAAATGAAAATACAAGAGAGTGATATCACCAGGAAGGATCAAAGTATCTCCTCTACACTTCTTCTCCCTTTAACTTATAGAGTTACTTCAAGAAACACATGATAAAGACTCTAAATGTATCTTATACTTCTCTAGCCTCCCTTAGATTTTACTCTAAGGGGGAACTAAAGAATTACTCTAGAAAGTATTGAATTTTATATAAGTGACTGAACTCCCTTACAAATATAACATCACCTTAATTTATAAGAAAACAAAAAAAGGCATCTATCATTGCAGTGCTTAAAAGAATGGCGCCGCGGTTCCCCTGAGGTGAATTAGTACCTCGATGTTGAAGCTTTTGCACCACAATGGCGCTTGCTGATGTGGATCAGTTACTTGGTAAATAGTCATACTTTTTCACTGATATAACGTGGACCTTGATATAACTATAATGTTGTAGTGATGTGGACATTTGGGTGCTATGGCTTCCAAGTAAAAAAATGGCACCAAGGTGTGAGAAATTATTATGTCACAGCATTTGAAAATAGATAATCTAGCATTTCCAAGCTAACGTTTGGACAATACGGCACTGATAATGCTATGGTGTTGTTTGTTTTACCATCACAACTCTTGCAAATAGAGAACTTAGCACTGCAATGTTAGAATTGGTGTGCCTTAGTTGTATTGAAGGTAACACTGCGGTGTTGTTTCGTCGAACACAGCAGTAATGTAGGCTCCTTAGAATTTTTACTATTTTTGAGTTTTTTATACATAAAATAACTAAAATAATATATTTTTTATTGAAAATAAAATAAATTATAAGTAATTTATACTTATCAGTATGACATATTGATATAACTAGCTTTATCCATCCCTCTCACATGGGTTGGCTAACCCGTGTTCCCTCAGTTATTGTCGAGGACTTAACCCAACCTCACATTGCTGAAATCCTACTCAGCGCTCTATGTGATAAACTATGATGACTATTAAGAGAAGAGTTCTCTTTAAGAAGTGGAAGGCAACCCTTTTATCATCAGGACTTTTAGGAGTCATCACCCCTAATTGAAGCCATCCTTCAACACCCAATTCCCATGAGTTTCAAATTTCCTAGCATAAGCTCTTATGATGGGTCGCCCGACCATTACAAACATATTAATCACTATAAAACTATTATGCATATTCAACAAGCCTTGAATACGCTCTTCTGCTAAGTATTTCTCGCTACTCTTAAAGGAGAAGCTCGCACATGGTTATACTCTCTTTTGGCCAGAATAATTCCTACATTACCAAGTTGGCAAGATTATTTGTTAAATAATTTATTATTAATAGAAAAATTATTAAGGAGTCTTCTCACCTCTAAAGGATTTACTAGAATAAAGGAGAGTCACTCAAGGAATATTTCCAAAGGTTCTTTATTGAGGCTCTGCAAATGTTAGGGATCCCTAGTTGCTTAGACGAGTTTTCCTCAGATGACTCCATCTTGGCCCTTTTTTACTCAGCACTTATGCAAGACACAGTTCATTCATATGTTAACTTGATTCATCGTGTAGAGGCATAGATCTCGACAGATGAAGCCATCAATGCACATATGAAATAATTTTAACAAACCACTCGAAAGCATAAAAATGCTCATGGGATAGATAATTTTTATTAACCCATACAAATAATTTTTTTTAAGAGTCATTATAAGTCAAATTTGAAAACTGTCTCTACCATAACATTGATATTATAGTGATTTAATTACATGAATTTTTTTCATAATTTTTGAGCACTCGTGAAAATCTTTAAGAAATTGGCACCTAACAGAATAAGTGAGAATTTTGAGACTAACAGGTGTCTGTTTTGCAAAATGGTTTCACCAGAGACTTTTAAATAAAATGTGTTATTTTATAAATATATTTTTAATAATTTTTAAAGTCCCAAATAGATTTATATGAATTTTTTATTAAAAATTGAATAAATTAAATAATTATATTAATATTATATATTATTTTATTATAAATTAACTTAAAGCATTAATGTATCTTATTAAATCCTTTATTGCCTTAATTGATTTCAGCTGCCATAGACCTGGGGAGGAAAAATAGAGAGAAAAGAGAGGAGAGAGAAAAGAAAAGCTCAACTTTGGAGACCTTAGAGCGATTTTCATCCATCAAGCCTTTTGGGAGATTTGCTCATCTTGCTATAATGAACCTTTATCCTATTTTTGATTTCAAGAATTTTATATTTTTGGTATTTTTTAATATTTGTGTTTCCATTATAAAAAAACTACAATAATTTTATATTTCGTAAAACATTTCTTGCGTAACTTTTTATATGTTGTTATAGAGATTAAGATTATAAACATTTTAAATATTTATTTAAGATTTTTCACCTAAAGATTTTAAAAAAGCAGCAATTTTTACATACTTAAAAAAATATTTTAACATCTAAAAAAAGTGCTTTAATTTAATAAAAGCTTCAGAATATTGTTATATATAATCCCTGATAATTTGGTCAATGTTTAAAAATGTAAATTTTTGCTCAGTAGGGTTTTCTGTTTCCTACTTTTTTGATATTTTGACATGTGCAAAATTAAGGTTGATGGGGGTAGTGGAGTAACCTAAAGATTGTGAAAATCATTTAGGGCCTTATCAATCCCTAAATAATGCTTAAGTTTTTTTTATATAAAAATTATAAAAATTCTACTTAATATATGCAAGTATATGTGACGAATCAAGTAATATTGTGATAGAGTAGATTACTGATCCCATGAGTAAGAATGTTTACTTACAAATACTAATACTGTCTACTTCATCTACAATAATTATCTAACTCAATAAAAATAAGTTTTGATGGAGATTCAATCACTTAATTTAAAATAAAAAATAATTACATAAAACACTATTTGGATAAATTATTTTGATTGATGGAATATAAATATAATTTATTTCCTAATGATTCTCTTGTATATTGATGCTATTCAGAGCATATGCATCACCGACAGCTCAGTCAAGCGTGAAGAGATAAATGACAAATTAAATCTTCTAACCTCTATATCACTTGAAACTCTCATAATCTATCACCCTATGAGAATCTTAGAAGAGTAAGTAAAGTAAGTATTGTTAAAACCCTCTCATGATAATTCATTTCTATAAATTTGATACATGATAAGTACTATGCCTATTCTTGCATCATACTAATCCAACATATCTGGTTGTGCATGCTTTCCTATTCTTAGGCTCCATATTATACTTGATAATAACTACACATATGAATACTATATACATTAAATGAAGTCATGGTATATTGAAAATGTTATAAATGAAGATAATTTTTTAGTACTTTATTCCATCAATTCAAAACTAGAGAATTTAGCCATACATGAAGAATAAGTGAAGCAAATTCATTTTTATTAATTACATAAAAAAGAAAGAAAGTTCAAAAGAAAAGATATGACTGGATGAGTTTAATGATCTCCTTTACACTCCTTAAACTTATTGAATTGCTTCCATAAACACAAGCAAAACACTCTAATGGAATGTATCTAGCACTTCTTTGAATCATCTTAATTGTCACTCCTAAGAAAAAATTAGAGAAGTACTATAAAGACAGAAATTAAACAAGTGACTGAGCTCCTCTACTGATATTATAAATGGACTATTTATAGAAAATATAGAAAATAGATTCTGGCACTGCGATGCTCGAGACACTAGCGTCACATCACATATAAAATGAACTAACACCATAACGCTGATAACAGTTAAGCGCTGCAGTATTTACGTAGCACTCCCCTTGGCTTGGTGTAGCTAGAATTTGGTGCCACAACATGGTGCAGATAGAGACTGGGCTTTGCGGTGCTAAATCCTCTAATACTGCAGCATTGTCAAATAAAGATTGGGCAATGCCATGTCTATATTTGGGTGCTCTGGTAGTGTCAATGATGGCTCCGCGGTGGTGTTATATTTGACACTACGGTAGTATTGTGTCCAATGCCACAGCACTGTACCATACTTAAAAATTTTACCCATTTTCTATTGTTTCCTGTATAAATATAAATAAAATAATATATTTTAACTCATAAATTAATACATAAAATGTAACATTATTTCACTTATCAAAGCTGAATTATATTTTATTTGGTGTAATATATTAGAAATAAATATGGATATGTGATTGAGATTACTGTTATAGTATTGTGATAATAATATATGTATAAAAGATAAGTAAAGACTAGTTGACTCGTTAGTTGGAGACTAATTGATGTGTACAGGATGGTGGGCTGATAAGCTGATCTTTAAATATGTTGTTTGGTATTATCCTCGAGTGATTCATGTGATACAGTGATTGTGAGTTATAAGGAGATGATTGCTATGCCTACAGGTAAAGAGTGATGACACTGTTTATTGAGCCAATAATTTACTGACACTGATATGATTTTAAAACATCATAATAGTCAAAATTCTTACTTATTTAATATGACTACTGAAATGAATGTTATTAAGGCATTACTCATATTATTGTATAGATTTATTTTTCACACTATTACTTATTTATTGATATAAAAATATAATATATTCAATAAGCACGTGATATACATGATATATTAAGCATGCGCTTAAGATATTGATTTAATACTAATATAGAATAACTGGATAGCACGTGTACACTCTTATATAATTTTACTACATCGATTTGATTTTGATAGTCTTTATCAATGGTTTAATTTTATCACTTTATATAATTTTTTACTGATTGATAGTACTGATACTATGATTGTTTTATAGATTTGACACCAGTATTAATTTATTGGATGTCGTACTATACTATATTATATTATAGCTACATGTGAGTTTTATTAGTTCTATATCGATTCAATGATCAAATGAATGCTGCTACTATGATTTGATCCTAACATATATATTGCTCCTTCAGTGTGCTTTGAATTCAGTTACAGGTTTGGTGACTTACTCGGCTTTATAGCTCATTATATGTGGTTAAATAATTTTAAGTCAGGGAAAGGGAACAAAAGTGTAAGGCTGATTAGGATTCATTCAGGTTCTTTTTATTTTAGTTATTCTTTTGTACTTAGGATGTAGTAGTTATGATATGATTGCATAGATCCTGAGTAGTGTACATAATTTTTGGAGAAATAAATATAGATGTATATATTAATGTTTTAATCGATAGTTTTGCTTTTGTTGATATTTATATTAAAAAGAAAAATTGTATAGCTCTGGTTGTTATTTATTAAATGATTAAAAGAATAATTCTTCCAGTTTAGATTCTAGAGCATTATATAATTAATCATCATATCAAGAAAGGCATGGGAACAATAACATGCCCCCTTGTCCTTCATAATCATGATGTGATTCCCGACCAAAGAAAGCATATACGACACTCAATACATCTCGAGCAAATATCTTGATGGCCATACAGGATGAGGAAACTATCAAATGGTCATACCCATTAAAACTAAACTCAAAATATTAAGAAAAATATTGCTATTTCCACTAAAGTCGTGGGCACATGACCAATGCGTTTAAATAACTCAAGGAGAAAATTGAGAGACTAATCCAATAAGGCTACCTTCATCGATTCATATAAAGTTTACCTGCCCATAATGACACTCCCCTTACTGGGGGCAATAGATGTAAAAATAATCATAATGTAATCTCCATATGATTGGTGAGATCAAAACCAACACTAGGGTGATATTATTATCCAACCAAGTCTTACTTGTAGTGAAGGAAGAGCTAGCACAAAAGAAGTCCCGTACTGATCACTCTATTACTTTTGATGACTATGATTTGGACCCCTCATAATGATCCACTTATAATAAACATGAGAATTGACAACCCATATTACAATGTCAAAAGAATCTTAGTTGATAATGAGAGCTTGACAGATATTCTATTATATTCTACCTTGTTTAGTATGGGCTTGATCTGAGAAAAGATCCAGCCCACCGTGGGGCAACTATATGGATTTGGTAACTGACCTATGTGAGTGTAATATCCATGTGATTGGTGAGATTGAAACTAACACTGGAGGGATATTATTATACAACCAAGTCTTACTTGTGGTGAAGGAAGAGCTAGCACAAAAGAAGTCCCGTGCTGATCGATCTATTACTTTTGATAGCTATGATTTGGACCCCTCATAATGATCCACTTATAATAAACATGAGAATTGGCAACCCATATTACAATGTCAAAAGAATCTTAGTTGATAATGAGAGCTCGACAGATATTCTATTATATTCTACCTTGTTTAGTATGGGCTTAATCTAAGAAAAGCTCCAGCCCACCGTGGGGCAACTTAATGGATTTGGTAACTGACCTATGTGAGTAGAAGGGATAATTAGCCTCCCTATCATAGTTGCAGAGTTTCCTCGGTAGGATACTCACCAAATCGAATTTATTATCATAGAATCAGAATCATCTTATAAAGCTATCTTTGGAAGGCCCCTCTAATTAATTTTTGGAGCTGTTACTTCTTTTTCACATCTTAAACTGAAGTTTTTTTACCAAATTGGGATTGGCATGGTGCATAAAAATCAATGAGTAGCATAGTTATGTTACCTTTGGCAAGCTCAACCATGCCTATCTGTTACCCTAAGTATTGAGAACTTTGACCTCCAAAATGAGGATGTCCCTTAAAGGGCTTCCCCCTTAGAAGACCTAACTTACATTTCCATATCGCATTAGCATCCTTTAAGAATGATGCAGATTGGGTCTTTGCTCTCAGGAGAAGAGAAAGTATATAAAATTTTTTATGTATGAAGCATGATATTTTTGCAAGAAGTCCAGTCGATATGCTTGGAGTTTACTTGGAGATAAGAATGCATTCCCTCAAGATAAATGATGGGGCCGGTGGAGTAACCTAAAGAATTATAAAAATAATTTTGGGCTCTATCGATCCCTAAATAAGGCTTAGAATTTCTGTGACATAAAAATTATGAAAACCCCACTTAATATATACAGGTATACATATCGAATCAAGTAATATAGTGATAGTGTAAAGTATTGATCCCATGAGAAAGAATGTTTACTTGCAAATTTTAGTATTGTCTACATCAACTACTATAATTATCCTACTTAATTAAAATAAGTTTTGGTTGAGATTCAATCACTTAATTTAAAATTAAAATAATTAAAATGAAACACTATTGGGATAAATTATTTTGGATTAATGGAATGTAAATACAATATATTTTATAATAATTATCTTTTATATTGATGCTATTCAGAGCATATGCATCACCGAACGCTCAGTCAAGCATGAAGAGATAAAGGATAGGATAACTCTTCCAACGTCAATACCAATGTAAACTCCTATAGTTTGTCACCCTATAAAAATCTTAAAAGAGCAAGTAATTCATCTCTATAAATTTGATATATGATAAGCACTATGCCTATGCTTGTATTATACTAATCCAACATACCTGATTATGCCTACTTTTTTATTCCTAGGCTCCACATTACACCTGATATTAACTACACAAATGGACATTATGTGCATTAAATGAACACTTGGTATATTGAAAACATCTTGAAATTATTGACGAAGAGAACTCATTATTACTCCATATTTTGCTTACACCATTAATCCAAAATTAGAGAATTTAGCCAGACATGAAGAACAAGTGAAGCATATTCATTTTCATTAATTACACAAAAGAAAGAAAGTATAAAAGAAAGGATATAACTGATGTGTTTAATGATCTCCTCTACACTCCTCCTGGAACTTATAAAATTTTTTCGACAAACACAAGCCAAACACTCTAATGGAATGTATCTAGTACTTCTATGAATTCTCTTAGTTCTCACTCCTAAGGAAAAATTAGAGAAGTACTACAAAGATTTAAATTAAATAAGTGACTGAACTCCTCTACTAACATTATAGATAGACTATTTATAAAAAAAATATTGAAAATGGATTTTAGCACCACGATGCTCGAAACACTTACGTCACAATACCTAAAAAAAAACTAGCACTGTAGCACTAAAGCTTTCCTCTGATGCGGTGCTTACTGAAATGGACCTTCTATTTAATGAATTAACATATAGCTTTATTAGCAGATCATGGATAGAATAGTTACAACTGTAGTGCTATAGAGCTACTGAAGGTTAAGCACTGCGATGTCTATGTGGAATTTCCTTGACTTAGTAGTGTTGAAATTTGGTGTCGCGGCACTATGAAGATAGAGACTAGGCTTTGTAGTGCTGAATCCTTCCATGTTATAGAATTGTGATAGTGGGATGGGCTTTATAGTGCTGACTCCTCTGTTGTTACGATGCTTTCAAACAGAGGTTGGGTATTGCCATGCCCATATTTAGGCACTTCGGTAGTGTCAATGATGGTGCCATGGCGGTATTATGTCCGACACCACGACACTGTACTATACTTGAAAATTTTGCCCATTCCCTATATTTTTCTACACAAACACAACTAAAATTACATGTTTTCACTAAAAAATTAACACATAAAACATAACATTTTTTACACTTATCAATAAATCATAACATATGTCTGACTTAAAATTATACTTATGCTTTCTTTGATGCTACAACATGTGGCTTAACCCTAAGAGTCACATCAGGAGAATTCTTAGAATTTAAGGTTATCCATTAGGGGATTAAAGCCAATCTTGAAAATATTAAGGAACTAAGAGATATGATTCCCTCATAAAATATCAAGAAGTCCAACATTAGAATAGAAAAATTAAAGCCCTATCTTGCTTCTTAGCCTACTCGAGAGATAAATATCTATCTTTTCCTTCAAGATACTAAAAAGTACCCATTACTTAGGGTTATATTAGACAAACTAATACTAAGAAGCTTTTGAGAAGCTCCAAATATGGCATCACCTTTGCTACTTTTAAAGCTAGTCCAGGAAGAAATATTATACATATATCTGGCTATCTCTTCACATACTATAAGCTCGGTCTTGGTCTTATAAGAGAATGTTATACAACATCTTGTCTATTATATTAGCAAAATCCTTTAACAGATTGAGGGATGCGACCTATTAGCAGATAAAATAGTATTGGTATTAGTGTTTTCAGCATGAAACTTATGTCCATATTTTTAAGCTCATATGATTGGGGTCTATACAAATCTCCTATTAAGAAATATTCTCCAAAAACCTGAGGCATCTGGAAGATTAATCAAATGCTCAGTAAAACTAGGAGAATTTGATATCTATTTTTTACCAATATCAGACATCAAGTCACAAGTACTTGCAGAATTTAAGGTCAAATGCACCATCCCTATCCCTGACGAACCACTTATGCTTCCTTATCTATCCCCTTATTTGACATTATATGTTGATGGAGCTTCTAGGAGTTCTAATGCTAGAGATGGAATCTTATTGATCTCCCATCATCAAATTACCATTGAATATGAGCTCTGGTTGAAGGTTCCCATAATAAATAAAATTTTTGAACATGAAGCTCTCATTATCAGGCTAAGGTTGGCCAGAAATTATGAGGAATACAATTTAGCAATTTATACTAATTCACAACTTATTATCTCAGGTGAAAAGATAATTTGATGTCCATAATTCATAGTAGGCATAATATAATAATACGGTGAAATCATTTCTTGCCCACCTAAAGAAGTATCAAATCATCCATATAGTCTGGGAGTAGAATGCCTGAGAAGGTATCATCTAAAAACTTACTAAATTAATAACCATAGATCATTTTAAGTAAAAGTGCATCTAGGAAATACACTTTTTAATCATTTAAGGACCTTGGGTTATACAGACAATTGACAAGTCAATAGAACCCTCTTAGATTTATCCTATGTTATCCTTCTAAAAAAATGGTGAGTTTCCCAAAGGCTTGACAACTGTAATGTTACTTTGAAGATAAGAAAAAAACTTCACCATCATTGGCAGAGAGTTATACAAGTGGGCCTTTATCAGGCCATACCTTAAGTGTCTCTCCCACTATTAAAAGTTGATTATGCAATATGAGAGGTTCATTCAGGCATATATGGAGAACACTTAGGAGGAAATGCTCTCTCTCAAGATTATGAGATAATGATTTTATTGGCATACCATTAAATAAGACACATTAGAATTCATATAAAAATATAAAAATCTAACTGTACTCCAATCTCACCCATTCATATGTCATATAGTTCTTGTCACCCGAAATCCCATGACCTTTTACCCAATATAGAATTGATATAATGGGTCATTTGTTGTGCCTACTAGGCAGTGAAAATTTATCTTGTTGTCCATAGACTACTTCACCAAATGGGTAGAGGCTAAGTTCCTAAAAAAATCATGGAAATAAATACTAAATAATTTATCTAGAAAAATATAATATCATTTTCGCCTCCCTGTGAAGATAATCATAGATAATGAAACTAAATTCATTAGAAAAACTTCATAATATTCCATAAGGATCTCCTTATCCAGTTGGTGCACATAATCATTTCCCATCCTCAAACAAATGAGAGACTGAGGTTATGAACTAAACTATACTTAAGGGATTGAAGATGCTCCTCAAAAAAGCTACGGGGTAGTGAACTGATGAACTCCCTAATGTCCTCTGGGCCAATAGCACTACTTCCAGAACTCCAGTATGGGAAACATTATATAACCTTTATTTCGACATGGCAGTAGTCATCCTAGTCAATATTGGCATCCCAAATCTTGGAGTATAGACTTTTGGCTTTATCAATAATGATGAGAAAATTTAAAATAACCTGGATCTTCTCCTAGAAATAAGATACATGCTTTTACATAAAATTACTTCTTATCATGGAAGAATAGCTCACCACTATAACAAAAGGGTGAAACCTTGATGCATCTTTATAGGAGACTTGGTCCTATATAGCCTCGAGGCAACAGGAAAGGACCCTAATGCAATAAACTTCCCCATTATTAGAATACCCTTATTCAATGGTGGCTATGATTAAGCCTGAAACATTCAAACTGAAGAATGCTGAATGAAAAATATTACCTCAGACGTGGAACATCGAGAATCTTTGTAAATATTATTAGTAGCTATTAATAAAGCTACCTATTTTATAAATTATATAATTTTTGAATTAAGTGTTATGTAGTCCTCATGTCTCTTAAGTTATGTCGTAGTATCATTGTATCATTTTTTCGATATAATAAAAATTTATTTACCCATTTTTATTAATGCCTTCTTTTAGTAGGATTGCAATAGTGATTATGAATAAATTGTGATCAAACAAATCCAAATCTTATCATTTATTTATGAATTACACAATGTTTATTGTATCTCAATGATTGGATGATCAATCTCGATAGGATTCAATCTGAATTTTTCCACGCAGGTTAATGCCATCAAATAATGCTTTAACCAATAATCCTGGATAGGTCAAATAAGTAAGGCCCCAAGATCTAAAGTGCAAGAATTTCATTTTCTTTTTTTTAATTATCTTTTCAACTCATTATATTTATTTTTCTTTCAGTTAACAACTAACATTCATGCACTTACAATCAGATCAATTTGACATTCAAAGTTAATTAATTATATTAAAGAAAATAAAGAAATAGTAGAAAAAATATAATTATGTTGCTATTGTCGTTATTTATATTCTACTATAAGCTCGAAAACTCAAAAATATATTTACAATTGACACTACTGGCTACAAATGAATACATATAAACTAGAGAATTAAACAAAACTAAAATGATAATCATTATCTAGTCTCATGCTACAAACTCCTTATCGTTAACCTGAAATCGTTTAAAACTACATAATGAGCATATAAGTCCAACATGTTACTAAAGCTTACCATTGCTTTTAATGTAAAGCAAAGAATTTAATATGCTTGCTTTAGCTCTAACTAATACTAATCATCAACTAATATGCATAATAGGAAATCTCTAAAATTAAGAATAGAACTAATATAATGAGTAAGGTCAAAAGAGATATATTAAATTATAAGAAAAATTAGTAAAGAGACTATCACCCAATGAGCCATATCAGTATGCTGTACTATATTATATCAATATTAATGCTAGTATGATTTTAGTTCTATCTATCAATCAATTTAATGTACTATCATGTAAATATAATTATGAATTTAATTATAAAATATAATATAGGGCATCCAATTTTAATGTGATATTTTCCTCCTTACATCTGCTATCTATCATGTTTATCCATCTATCAATCCCATCTTATCTTTCATTTATTCTTATTAAGCATTTATTTTTATAGTTGAATTTCTATAATCATTTAAGAGTTGTCACCCTCTATCCATCCATGTAATTCAGTTAGTTAGCTATAGCCTACAACTAGGATTACACCACCAACCTTTTATTTAAAGAAAAGCTTGTCGGTCCACCCTCTTATATATGGTATTATATATCAAGAGTCAATCCATATTAATTATAGTGTTAATAACTAACCTTCCTTGATTACATGTAAATGCTACCTTTTTCTATGCAATATAAACTGATATCATATATGAAATGCAATAGTTAAAAAATATAAAAAAATCTACCAAATTTATCTACTATGCATTTATTTTAGAAAATAACATCTTTCAATTTATGAGGTGAAAATTTAATATGTTTGAGTAAAAATGCTTATATTAATGATAGTTATCACATACTGATAGTTATGCGTTGAAAGTTTGCTAAAAATTAAGATATTATAACTTTCATAGGTTTTGAATAAATTAAAATTCGTACAACACAAATTACATAAATTATTGAAATTAGAGATATGATAATGGTAGTTTACAACGAGATGATCAACTTTTCTAACAAGACAAACTAACAAAAATTGCTCTACGACCACCAAATTCTTGGTTCTTTTTCCTCTCTCCTCTCTTTTCTCTTCTATTTTTCCTTAATTTTATTTCTATGTCAATGTTAGCCAAAGGTGTAGGGGAGAAAAAAAAAAGATTTAAGGGATTCTAAGTGGAATAGATATTTAGGAATAAAATAATATAAAAGAAATAAATGCAATTATTCTATTTGTTAAATATTTATCATAAAATTCATATAAATTCATTTATTTTTTTCAAATACAGGGCTCTAAAAATTATAAAAAAATATTTATAAAATAACCTAGCATGTTTATAAAACTTTGGTGAAATCAGTTTGTAAAATAGATGTCCAATGGCCTCGAAAATCCTACATATACTGAAATATGCCAATTTTCCACATTGCCCATAAAATTAGGAGAAATTTTTTATTAAAACATAACAATATAAATATTATGATGAAAATGATTTACAAATTAAACTTATAATAACATCTAAAGAAATATTTGATTGGTTCAAAATATGGGCTGTTAACTTCATCATGAAGTTCTCTAACACATAACTTGGGATATGTTTAAAAATATCTGGTAAACTCTCCTTTTTACCTATATGAGAGGCTTCATTAAAATTATAAACCATGCAACCTTAAGATAACCCATTATTTTGCCTTTAAAAAGTATCATTCATTGAATATTAAGATATATGCATCTTAGGGAAACAAACATACGTATAAAAAATCACTAAGATAAGTAAAAAGCGACGAGCAGGCTGTCAAAAATACCCAATAATAAAAATATTTTATGATATAACTATCTTCATTATCACTAAAAAAGGCCTTTCTTAGCTCACTTCCTATACCATTATCATCTAAATTTGGAGGGAGCCCTCGAAAGCTTGGCTGGGGGATAACCCTTAACCGTAACACTAGCCTTGTGTTATACCACTCGAACGCCTTTTAAAAGCCATGAAAAAATCCTTACTCAAGGTACTAATGCTTCAGATCCCTCACTTCAACATCAAATAGTTTATCATAAGCCATTTTTAGAATGGTCCTGTGTTAAAAATCTAACCATTTTTTACCTCTGCATGTAAACACCCTTGAGAATCACTTGTAAATTTATACATCTTTGATAAATGATCAATGATTAGCTTCGCACTACATTTTTTATAGAAAATCATCAAGCCCACAATAATCTTGGAAGCTCTACAAAAAAATTGGTGAAGGTAACACTGCACACCCTAAAAATCTTGACCAACTTTGGGGCTCGAGGGAACCTCAACACGTTGCGTAATGTCATCTCATATAATGTAATAAATCCATGGGGAGGGGCCCATACCCAATCAAACCTTTTAGGTGCAGTAGGGGTGTAAATGAGCCGAGTAATTGATTTATTAAGCTGAGCTCATTTAATTTCCACTAAGCTTGAGCTCATTTTATGAGCTCGGACTCGACTCATTAAAAAAGTCAAGCTCAAAATTGACTCAATTATACTAGCTCATTTAAGAAGCTCAAGCTTGTCTTGCTAATTGAGCTCAAGCTCAAGCTCATTTAAAACGCTCGAGCTTGACTCATTTATTGAGCTCATTTTCTTAGCTATAAATTATAAATTTATTTAAAAAAAATTAACTTGCATCAAATTGAAACTGAAATAGAAATTAAATTGTAATACATTACTCTTGTTTCTCCATTTTTTTTAAAATCACAAATGTTATTTTTTTATATTTTTATTCATTCTCATTTTTTTTCAAAATAATAGCACATTATTTGTTACACCTTAAATATCACATGAATATGCAAATCCCTACATTCTATGACATCAAATTATAACTAGAATAAATAATAAATAAATAAATAAACATCATACTAAAAAATATAGTAAAGCAAAGCAAAACAAAACTTAAATTTTGCTACTTTAGTACATTAGCACAGCATTCCAGTATATCTAATTCAAAATTAAAATCTTTGAATGATAAATTCTTCAAACACTCTTCTCCATGATATTTCATATTTCAGCCTTTAATAAATTAATCTTCAGCTTTCCTGAAAAATTAAGAATTTAAGATCAACAAATTACATGATTAAATTTTATTGAAGATAGTATTATTGTATAACAAATAAATTCTGAATGAAATCAAATTTATTTAAAACATAACTAAAACCTACTCAAAGAAATCAAATTTATTTAACAAATACTTCACTACTCAAAGTCATATATCATATGCACAAACCCTGCACAAAGCCGATTTCTGAATATGGAACAACAACTTAATATAGCCTAACACATTATAGAATTCATAATTAACTAAATAATAAGGTTAACTAAACAAGGTTTATCATGGAACTCATACTAAAGAAAGGGCCAGCACAAATGTAGGGGCAAAATCATCTCATTGCTTAGGATCAATAGGAACACAGACACGTCTTGAAACACAACAAAAAAAAAAGCTTGTAAGCATGCAACCTATAGTACAGACTAGGGAATTCTACCAACCTCCATGACAATTCTTGGAAAAGTGTAAAAAAAAATTATCTCTTCTACATGCCTACAGAGTCCCTGTGCCAGAAATAAGGTTTATGCAATGTAAATGTGTTACAAAATGCAGTTCAAAATGAAGTCATGGTAATAAAATATCACAATAGATTCTAACTAGATATTGAGAATCCAAGTTGGATAACGGGTGTATCTTATATGGTAGACTATTAAACCTACATCAAACCCTCCACTTGTTGGTGAAATTCAATCAGAAGCAGCACACATTCAAACTATCTTAATTGGTTTTGATGTACTTAATTTTCAAGTTATGTCAATGATCTAGTGATCTTCATTTCTTAATAAGATTATGCATATTGATTTTCCTCATGCTCTTGGTAGTGCACCAAAAGATATAAGGAATCTTGGGACAATGCATGAAGCTCCCACCAATGAGCAGTTTGATGGGGTGATCTACATAGCCTTACCAACATTTTTAAAAAGAGAGTAATTGAAACCTTTTAAAAAAATTGGAAGACAAATCAAATAATTTCAAATAACTGGGCTTTACCACCATCCAAACATGCTACAAACAACATTTTACAGAACAACATTGTAGAAAGTATAGGAAAAACAAAAATATTTCAAATAGAAAGATTTACAACCATCCAAACATGCTACAAAAAACATTTTATAGAAATATCTTCCTTTTGCAATAGATGGGATTTACCACCTTTATACAAATAGCATTTTACATAAATCCTCTTGGTCATGAGCCAAATGGCTGCTATGGTTTCCTAAGAAACTTCAGACCATCAAAAAATGCTACAATAATGGACATGAAACAACCTTCCTCCAAAGAATAATTTTTTCTTCACTCTAAATCTATCTTTTAAAAGCTTCATTGTCCTATCATTGTTTGATGGATTATTAACTGATATAGTAAATAGTTTATCCTCAACACCCCATTCACAAAGAGCCTTATAGAAGGTATCATTAATTTTGATAGCTGTATGTGGTGGGGGAAAATGCAGGAAACTTAAAACTCATTCTGTAACCTCCATTGTGAATCAATGTAATGAGTTGTGACTACCATATATGAAATTCTCTAATTTTTTTACTTGCATAAATCTATAGTAAAACTAATTTTTTTAATGCTCTTTAAAGCATTTTTTAGTTTTTTCTTCTCTCTTTCATACGCTTGTATCACATCATTGTGTGCTGTTGTTCGTGAGTACTTCACAAAAAAAGGTGACATAGACTTCAAAATTAAAATGAATCCTAATTCTTGAACAACTAAAAGGGGTTTCTCAGTAATTAGTATGTAATGAGCTATCATCTCTCTAACTTTTTGATGATCATATTTAAAGGTGGTCAATATTCCACCATCTTGACTGCTCTAGGAAAATGAGTTCTCTATATATGTTGGTTGAAAATATAAGATTTTTTTTAAGGCATAAATCCTAGCAGCACAACGATCCAAATGTCTTTTAAATAGGGTGGTTACACCAGTAACTCCTATAGCTAGTTATTTCTTACAATGCACACACTCACCCTTTCTTTGTCCAGCAGGAAGAATAACTTCCTTAAACTCATCCCAAACTTTACATGTTTTTTTCCTTTTTTTTCTTCCTATAATATCATTATCTTCTTCAACATCATTCACTTGATTTTTATCAGTCCACCTTTGAACCTCTTCATCAATATTATTCTTATCATTATGTGTATCATTCTCATTCCCAGGTTGACTACCAACATAAGATTGAAGATGATCATCAAGTCTTCCAGTCTCTGTATTTACAGCCTCAATTTTATTCCCTTCCATACTTATTAGTGTTGACATTCTAAAATAAGATTATAATAACATTACCAAGATTATAATAGATATCATCAAATCTAAACACTAATAATATAGAAATGTTTGAAATGCATAAAGAACCCAAATAACTACATTCCAAAATATAAAATATAACAAGTGTAGCAGTGTCTACCAATAATATTTATCATGAATCCTCTTGGTAATGGCTGTTGTGGTTGCTTGAGAAGCTTCAGACCATCTAAACATGCTACATCATTACCATATGAAAAATATAGATATTCCATAGCAAAAATCATCATCATATAAAAGTTAGAAAGTTTCAAATGTCAAAATGTTTTAGCACTTGTAAGCTTTGTAAATGATTTTAAAGTGAGGAATCAACCCACAAATAAATAGGGAACTTTTGCCCTTCGGAAGAATCAACCCAGAAGAAAAATATGAAAAGAAGAAAAATAGATGAAATCATTAACTGAATAATCACTCGTCTCGAAATCTTCAGACGCCTAAATGAAAGTTCGTGAGGGGTGTTAAACTCTAAAGAACTAGTCCCGAGGCTAACCAAGAAGGGGGGTGAGTTGGTTATTTTAAAAATTCTTGTGCAAAATAGAGATTTTGAAAAATCTTTTTGAATGTTTTAAAATAATTAAAATTTAGTGATGATGTGAAGAAGTGTAACGAAGAAAGATAACCAATTCAATCACACGATCATCAACAGAGAAGTAAAGTTCAGAAAATAATTAGAAAGAATACACCAGATTTTATAGTGGTTCGGTCAACTTGACCTACGTCTACTCCCCGGAGCCTCTCCCCTCCGAGTATTGCACTAAAACTCAGTGACTCTCATTCTGCTCCCACAACAAGGCAGAGAAGCCCTTACAAAACTCCTTTTCACCAACCCGATGAGTTAGAGAACCTAGACTCCTTTTTCTTCCTCCTGAAGTAGGTAGAGAACCTTTCCTCCTTTCGCTCCTCTTGAAGCAGGCAGAGAACCTTGATCCTCATGCAAATGATCCTTCCATAGAGACATAAAGGATAAGAGACGATGATCAGAGAAGATGACTTAGATCCTTTCTTGGAGCAACATATGTGAACACCTCACAAACTCCCCCTCACAAGATCTTCTCTCTCTCTCCTTCTCAAAGCTCTCTCAGGAAAGGATAGTGGCAAAAAATCTCAACAGTAGAATAAAAGAGATCTTAAATAGGAGAGCTCAAAAATTGCCCTAAATTTCAACTAACCGTCAAAGATCGTCCAGGACGATCCTTCGATAGTCCTGTACGATCAGTGTAAATCAGCCCCTTTTGGGCCTGAACGATCAGGTTCTTTTAGGGGATTAGAAGACAAATTTATTCATATAATCCGGGATGATTCTGTGATCATCTGAGATGATTAGTTCAAACTAGGAATATCATCCAGAAGATAGTTCGGGACGTCGAGGAGAAAAGCCTGAAGGATCTAAAGAAAATGACTTGATCATCCAGAATGATAAATATATTGTCATGTATGATGAGTTCAAAATTGCCCAAAATCATCTAGCATATTGTTCGAGTCGTAAGCCAAACCATGCTAGACGATGTCAAAATGACCTGATCGTCCGGGACGATATTGATATCATCCCATATGATTAGTTCAAAATTAGGAATATCGTCTAAAGGATTATTCAGGTCGTCCAGGTGAAATACACTAGACGGTCAGGATTTTCAATTGATCATCTAGGACGATCTTATAAATGTCCATGATGATATGATCAAATCAATCTGACCTTAATTACTTTCCTTAATCACCAGACTAATTTAGGCATAATTATAATGGATCGTCCAGGATGTTACACGTACCATCTAGGATTATTAGACCAAAATTCTAAAAATAAAAACTTGTCTAACTTGGTCTAGCGGCTGAGATTTTTGATTTGAGCATATCATCCTGTATGATGAGTATATCATCTCAGATGATCTGCTTAATCAGACTGACTTAACATGGTCACCCTAATTAGGGTTTCTATTTTCAATGGATCGTCCAGGATGATATGAAAATCGTTTAGGATGATTTGAACAAAATTTGAATAGAAACTCTAACTCACTAAAACTCTCCCTCTGAGTGTGTATGTACAAGGTTACTTAGCTTGGGGATCCGTTATATTACACTTGACTCAAGAAAAATGAAAAAAGTACCTTAAACCTAAAACACACATAGACTGACTCGATCTTGAGCTGGCTTGAATTACAACTGATCCTGTGAACCTAAAATATTAGACACTCAAACAGAAACAAAAATATTTGCTATTATCAAAATCATAGTCCTTAGATCCAGATTCGTAACAATCTCCCCCTTTTTTATGATAGAAAATATTTGTTAGTAATTCCAAATTTAATAAATGAGCATTATGAATATTGATAATTCAAAATACTGAATATTTGAACATTGATAATCCAAAACATTGAACTAAACATTTACAATGACCCATAACATAAATTACTCCCCCTTTTGACATCTGAAAAAGGGAAAAACATCATATAGACATAGAAGAAAAAAATAGTACAAAACCAACACAGGACATCAGCAAAGACAAACAAACTAGTAGAAAGGGGGATCCTGATCAGATGGAGGGGGAGGTGGTGGCTGAAATAGGCTGTGAAGGATGTCAAAATGTTCTCCAAACTAGGCTATGTCCTGGTCGTGCTGCTGCTACTACTGGGCTTTGTAGGCATTGAATCGGTTGACATCCTCAGCATGCTGCTGCTCCTGGGCAACTACATAGGAGTCAAAGCGTGCCTCCCATTAGTCAAACCTATGCACCAGGTGATCAAGAGGTGATTATATACAGAGAGGAGCAGGTGTAGCTGGTACAAAAGCAGCTTCTTTCTCTTCTCCCTAAATATCCGTGCTGGGCTCCAGAGTTATTGGAGTAGAAGGAAGGATTGATATCAGATGGAATTGGATATTACAGATTATACTTCATTTCAAGAGCATAGGCAATGATGTGTCCTAAGGCTAGATTTGGGCATCTCCTGTGGCCCGAATCCCTAATGCTAATGAGATGTTCAATGTATTGAATGATTAGGTTAGTTGCATTGAAGTCATGATAGGCCTTGATGTAATAGGTAATCATGGAAAGCAAGGGGGTAATGTGGATGCGGTCTCCAGCCTTTGGAATGATGGAGGAGCGAAGGACATGCTTGATTGTCCTAGCATCCTTGATAAAGAAAGAACATGCATTATCATGGTAAGGGGCATTAGTGTTCCTAAGAAAATGATTGGCGATGCTCCAGTTAAAATTAGAATCAGAGGATACAAGATGGAGTTTATCACCAAATTAAAAGTTGGAGAATATCTTGAAAGTCTTGGGTTGTTAGTTTGATAGGGAGGTGATTTATATAGGAGCAGAGAGTGGAGTAAGAAGAGTCGATGCGAAGATTCACAGAATTTTCCTTAATTTATAATTCAAAAGCCAATAAGAAGAAAATCGACAATGCTGAAATCCAGAAAAGTTGGAAAACTAATTTTCATTACTCCTACCTCGGATAACTTACAGGTTCAAATTCCTTTGAAACAAGATCTGATTCAAAAAATAAGAAGTTAGATAAGAAATATGACCATTTTGTACCTCGTTCTAGAAAAATATTTGATATGACAAAACTGCAAATTAGAGAATCAAAAATCATGATTTTCACTCTCAAGTGTTTTAAAATATTAAGTGATACATAAATTCTTCTAAGATTTTTTAAAGATTTAAAAGAGGAGAAAGCTTATTTCTTTGTGGGCTCATTTTGTGCGTCTTTTTCATTTAACTGGCGCACTTTACGCATCTTTTGACTAATGATACACTTTGTGTATCTTTTCAATTTTAAGTGGTGAACATTACCCATCTTTTCAATATTGGGATCGTTTTGTGCCTCTTTTTCATTTAATTGGCACGCTTTGCACATCTTTTGCAAGCCTCCTTTCTTTCAAAACATCTAAAAGACTCTCAATTATGAGATTATTTTCTAGATATAAGAGAGGAGAGGAAGACTCACTCTCTTAGATAAGGAACAATAATCTACAAAATAGAATCGTTCTTATATGGTAAATGCAATCACTTGATTAAGAAAACCTAAGAGTGATTCAATAATTTTGAACACCATTCATATGAGATAGATTACTGTAGAAAGATAAAAGGATCTCTGTTTCAAAGTCTAGCCTTTTTAATTTTGAAAATAATTTTGATTAAAAAAGAAAAATACCCTGTTAAAGACATTAGAGGAAGAGAAACAATCATCAATGTTTCTTTCCTTTAATTATTTCAGAGGAGTCAATCACTGCTTATAAGTTTCCAAATAAAAATAAGACAAAACTCTCAATCAGAAATCCAGTTTATTATTAGTAGTGAGTAGTGATCTAATTCTAAAGAGAGTAAATAGTAAATAAAAAATAAGTAAAAAATCACAAAAAGGAAACACTCAAATCAAGAAATCAACAAAATAAAACAAAAAAAAAATCAATAGAGAATAAAAATCAAACCAAAAACAGATAATCAAATCAAACATAAACACAAAGAAACTGAAAAGCATAAACTTCAGAAATCAGTCATCATCAAATTCGTGCATTTATGTCAATCATACCCAATCTGGTCCTCAAAATTCTGAATGAGTTAAAGGCTAGTGGTTTAGTAAAGATGTCAGCCAGTTGGTTTTCAGTTGCTACATGGTGTAGCTCAATATCCCCTTTTGTAATATGGTCCCTAATGAAGTGATGCCTTATGTCAATATATTTGGTTCTTGAGTGTTGGATAGGATTCTTAGAGATGTAGATGGCACTAGTGTTATCACATAGAACTGAGATTGTGCCAACAGGCAATCCTAAATCCAAGATTTGTTACTTCAACCACAGGACTTGGGCCACATAACTTCCTAAGCCAATGTACTCAGCTTCAGCAGTGGAAAGTGCAATAGAGTTATTTTTTACTAGACCAGGAGACTAATAATTGTCCTATGAATTGGTAAGTTTCAGAAGTTCTCTTTCTATCCACCATATATCCTGTAAAATCAGAATCAAAATATCCAATAATCTCAAAAGAAGTGTTGTTCCTAGGATACCAGATTCTTAAGTTTTGGGTCCCTAAGAGATATCTAAGGATTCTCTTAACAGCAGTCAGGTGAGATTCCTTAGGATCAGCTTGAAATCTAGTACAAAGATAAACACTAAACATGATATCAGGTCGACTAGCAGTCAGGTAAAGCAGTGACCCATATATTCCTCTGTACTTCTTCTGATCAATAGAGTTTCCATTTGAATCCTTATCTAACTGAACAGTGGAGCTCATGGGAGTGTTGATTAGCTTAGCTTTGTCCATTTTATATTTCTTCAAGATGTCCTTAGTATATTTTGATTGATTAAGAAAGGTTCCATCATCCATTTGCCTTATACTAAATCCTAAAAAGTAGGATAATTTTTCCATCATACTCATCTCAAGCTCTTTACTCATTATCTTAGAAAAGTTATCACATAAGTTTTTATCAGGAGATTCAAAAAGTATATCATCAACATAAATCTGTATAATGAGTAAATCATCTCCCACTTTCCTCAAAAAAAGGGTGGTGTCTATGCTCCCCTTAACAAACTCTCTTTCTAATAGGAATGTGCTCAGCCTCTCATACTAAGCTCTGGGTGCCTGTTTCAATCCATATAAGGCCTTTTTTAATTTGTAAACATGATTAGGATATTGAGAACTCTCAAAACCCGGGGGTTGTTCTACGAAGACATCTTCTTTTATTATCCCATTTTAAAAGGCACTCTTAACATCCATTTGAAAAAGCTTAAATCCTTTATAGAATGCAAAGGATAGTAGCACTCTAATGGTTTCCAATCTAGCTACAGGGGCAAATGTCTCCTCAAAATTAATCCCTTCTATTTAGTTGTACCCCTTAGCCACCAATCTTGCCTTATTCCTAACCACCACATCAGAATCATTCATTTTATTATTAAAGACTCATTTGGTTCCCACTATACTTTGATTCTTAGTCTTTCTACTAACTCCCAAATATCATTCCTTACAAATTGGTTTAATTTCTCTTACATATCTAAGATCCAAAATTCATCATAAAGGGCTTGATTGATATTGGTGGGTTCAATCATTAAGATAAAGGTAGAATGGTTTGCCTTCTTCCTAAGTCCATGCCTAGTTCTAACACCTTCAGAAGGGTCTCCTAATATCAGTTCTTTAGGATGACTCAAAGAATATCTCTAATCTCTAGAAAAAGTGTTTTGAAGTTCTACCCTATCCTCCAGGTTTGTATTTTTAACTCCTTGGGTAATCTCTCCTACTTCCTCTTCTTCCTCAGCTCTCAACTCATTAGGATCAGATTTATCAAATACCATATGAGTAGTCTCCTCCACCACCAAAGTTCTCTTATTAAATACCCTAAAGGATTTCCCCACACTAGAATATCCAAAGAACACTCCTTCATCAAATTTTGGATCAAATTTTCCTAAGGATGATTTCCCATTGTTAAGGATGAAAACCTTACAGCTAAAGACATGGAGGTGAGATAGGTTTGGGGTTCTACCCCTAGTGATCTCATAGGGTCTCTTATTCAGTTTGGATCTAACATTCACCCTATTCAACACATTATAGGTTATGTTCATCACTTCTGCTCAAAAGTATTTTGAAAGTGAATACTCAGCAAGCATGGCTCTAGCAGCTTCCACCAAGGTCCTGTTCTTCCTTTTAGCTACCCCATTCTGCTGAGGGGTCTTATGAGCTAAAAAGTTATGGCTAATCCCTTTCTCCTCACAGAATGTTTCAAATCTCACATTTTTAAACTCTCCACCATGATCACTATGAATAGTCAAGATCTCACAACCTAACTTCTTTTGAATCCAAGTGGAGAAGGATTTAAATTCATCAAATGACTCAGTTTTGTGTGACAAAGATCTAATCTAAGTGAACCTCGAGTAGTTATAAATAATCACAAATCCATAGACTTTTTTCCCTAAGTTGGCAGTGCTAATGGATCCAAAGAGATCCATGTGAAGGACTTGTAAAGGTCTAGAGGTGCTGATATCCTTAATGGAGTGGAAAGAGGATTGGACTTGCTTCCCTAGTTGATAGGGATCACACAGGTGGTCCTTAGTGAACTTAAGCTTGGGGACACCTCTAACTAAGTCCTTTTGGGTGACTCTTCTAAGGGTTTTCATACTGGTATGACATAATCTCCTGTGCAACAACCAAGACTCATCAATAGCAGTTTTTAAGCAAAATAAAGCAGCACATTTAAGGTTATTTAAATCAAGCATGTAGTTGTTATTGATCCTGTTGCCCTGTAAAATAATGTTATTATTTAAGCTGATAATACAAGAGTTTGCCAGAAACTTGATGCTGAACCCTTTGTCACAGAGTTGACTGATGCTGAGTAAGTTGTATTTCAGTCCATCTATAAGCAAAATATTTTCAATTAAAAGGTTTTTAGAGTTTCCAGTTATACATGTGCCCACTACTTTCGTGGTAGTATTGTCTCCAAGAGTGACCTTGCCTCCAGCCCTGACCTCCAGTGAAATGAATTGATTTATATCTCTAGTCATATGTCTTGAGCATTTGCTGTCCAGGTACCACATGCTCTCACGAGATCTTGTGTGAGAGCAACCCTACAAAATAATCAAATGTCAGATTTAGAAACCCAAACAAGTTTGGGTTCCTTCTTATGAAAAGAAGAATGCAATGCATGCATGTTATATTGTGAATCATGTAATTTGGGCCTCCACACCCAATGTGTACTACGATGAACAGTGCAGGTGTGAGAGATATGTCCTAACATGCCATAAGAGAAATATCTAATGCGAAGAAAAGGGTTAACTAATCTACGTGGGTGATAGTGCTTCTTTCTAGGTTTGGATGATACATGCTTTGATGATTTTGAATGAGATTCTTTAAGTGATGGAGGTTTATAAAATTGTGCAAATGTAGGGGGTGTTTCATTATTCTCAAATGCATTAATTTTTACACTTAAAAATTCATTTTCCTTTTTGAGACTTGCAATTTTAAAATTTAAATAATGCTCACTATTATCTAAATCAGATGCATGAGTTTCTAATTCTTTAAATGTAGCTTCTAATTCAACATGTGATATTTTTAATGAATCATGCTCAATAATCAAATTAGAATGCCTTTTATTCAACTCATCAAATTTATCAAGTAATGTCATGTGATTGCTATCAAGTGTAGAATGATCCTTAAGCAATACTTCATAATCTTTTTGCAGATTCAAGAGTTCCAAATTCAAACTATCATGAGTTTTCTTAAGTTTTCTATATGACAAATGAATTTTTTCTGAAACATCAAGTAATTGATTGTAGGTCAATTCATATACCTCTTCTTGATCAGACTGACCCAGATGTTCATCTGCCATCAGACACAGGTTTGTAGTCTCCTCTTCAGCTTCGGTCTTAGAGGAGTTGGATGCTAAATCTTTCAAGAAAGCCTTTTGAATCTACTTCTTGTCCTTCCTGAACTTGGGTTTATCCTCACCCTTCTCCTTGCTTGGGTGAGCCTTAAGTGTAGGATAATCAGTTTTTATATATCCTGGCTTCCTGTATTTAAAGCAAACTATATCAGAAGAACCTTTAAAATTTTTGCTAGACTTACCTTTGTTCCACTTCTGATAGTTCATATGTTTCTTCCTTAAAAAGCTTTTGAATTGCCTAGTGATTAAGGCAACATCATCACTTTTAGACTCGGAAGAATCAGAATCAGTATCATTGGCCTTCCGTGCCACAGTTTTCTCCTTCTTCTTCTCACATGCATCAAGTTGTCTTTGGTTCACTCCTTGCTCATAAGAAATGAGTGATCCAAGTAAGTTATCAATAGAATAAGTTTTTAAATCCTTAGATTCAGTAATTACAGTTATCTTGGCATCATAAGAAGAAGACAAACATCACAAAATTTTGTTCACTTTTTTGTAGTTAGTGAGTTCTCTTCCTAAAGCATATAGAGAGGTGACAATTTGCGTAAACCTAGTATACATTTCAGATATTGATTCACTAGGTTTCATGTGAAAGAGTTTGTAGTCGTAAAGTACGATGTTCAACCTAGATTGCTTAACTTTAGATGTACCTTTATAAGTGATGCATAATCTATCTCATATTTCTTTACCAGTAGCACAAGTTGAGACACACATGTAATCCTCAGATTTCAGTGAACAGAAAAAATAATTCAGGCATTTTGCATTTAGTTGTGCTAAGTCCCTATCATCATGTGTCCATTTAGTAAAAAGAAGTTTAGTTTTCACACCATTAATAAGTCTAAATGGTGCATCATAACCATCTTTAACAAGTATCCACATACGATAATCAATTGATTGTAAAAAGGTGGATATATGAGTTTTCCAGAAATTAATGGTATGTAATCAAATAATGGTGGACGAGTAATGGAATATCCTTCAGCGGTGTTTCTATTTTCAAAGTTAGCCATGGATCAAATTCAAAATATTTTCAAAACTTGATTTTATGAATCCCGTTCTGATACCACTTGAAAGTTCGTGAGGGGTGTTAAACCTTACAGAACTGGTACCGAGGCTAACCAAGAGGGGAGGGGGGGGGGGGGGGGGGGGTGAATTGGTTATTTTAAAATTCTTGTGCAAAATAGAGATTTTGAAAAATCATCTTGAATGTTTTAAAAAAATTATAATTTAGTGATGATGTGAAGAAGTGTAACGAAGCAAGACAACAAATTCAATCACACGATCATCAACAGAGAAGTAAAGTGCAAAAAATAATTAAAAAGAACACACCAAATTTTATTGTGGTTAGGTCAACTTGACCTACGTCCACTCCCCGGAGCCGCCCCTCTAGGTATTGCACTAAAACTCAGTGACTCTCCTTCTGCTCCCACAGTAAGGCAGAGAAGCCCTTGCAAAACTCCTTTTCACCAACCCGGTAAGGCAGAGAACCTAGACTCCTTTTGCTTCCTGCTAAAGCAGGAAGAGAACCTTAACTTCCTTTCACTACCTCTTGGAGCAGGCAGAGAACCTTGATCCTCTTGTAGACGATTATTCCACAGAGACACAAAGGATAAGAGACGATGACCAGAGAAGATGACTCAGATCCTTGCTTGGAGCAACCTTTGTGAACACCTTACAAACTCCCCCTCATAAGATCTTCTCTCTCTCTCCTTCTCAAAGCTCTCTCAGGAAAGGATAGCAGCAAAAGATCTCAATAGTGGAATGAACGAGATCTTAAATAGGAGGGCTTAAAAATTACCCTAAATTTTAACTAGCCATCAAAGATTATCCTTCGATCGTCCTGTACGATCAGTGTAAATCAGACCCTTTTGGGCCTGGACAATTAGGTTCTTCTAGATGATCAAACAACAAATTGATTCATATCGTCCGGGATGATTCTGCGATCGTCCAGGATAAATAGTTCAAATATGGAATATCGTCCAGAAGATAATTCAGGATGTCCAAGAGAAAAGCCTGGATGATCTAAAGAAAATAACTTGATCATTCATGATGATAAGTATATCATCCTGAACGATTAGTTCAAAATTACTCAAAATTGTCCTGTACATTATTCAGGTTTTACAGCCAAACCATGCTAGACGATGTCAAAATGACCTGATCATCCGAGACAATATTGATATCGTCTCATATGATTAGTTCAAAATTGGGAATATCGTCCAAAGGATTGTTCAGGTCATCCAGGTGAAATACACTAGACTGTCAAGATTTTTAATTGATCGTCCAGGATGATCTTGCAATTGACCAGGACAATATGATCGAATTAATCTGACATTAATTCTTTCCTTAATTACCTGACTAATTTAGGCATAATTGTAATGGATCATCCAGGATGATACACATATCATCTGGGATGATTAGACCAAAATTCTAAAATAAAAACTTGCCTAACTTGGTCTGTCAGCTAAGATCTTCTGATTTGAGCATATTGTCTTGTATGATGAGTATATCATCCAGGATGATCTGCTTAATCAGACCGACTTAACATGGTCGTCCTAGTTAGGGTTTTTGTTTTCAATGGATTGTCCAAGATGTTGAAAATCATATAGAATGATTTGAATAAAATTTGAACAGAAACTCTAACTCACTAAAACTCTCCCTCTATATGTGTGTGCAAGGTTACTTAGCTTGGGGATCCGTTATATTACACTTGACTCAAGAAAAATGAAAAAGTATATTAAACCTAAAACACATACAAACTGACTTGATCTTGAGCTGGCTTGAATTGTAACTGATCCTATGAACCTATAAGATTAGACACTCAAACAGGAATGGAAATATTTGCTATCATCAAAATTATAGTCCTTGGATCTAGATTCACAACACTAAAAACTAGACAATAAACATATAAATGATTTAATTTATAAGAAAATAACATCAATCAATAAGAGGATTGAATAAAAAAATTATAGAATATGGAACGCAAAAAATTGCTCATTTCATAGAATACGAACCACAACATGTGTTGGATTAAAAATAGAGTGTAAACCGCTTATTGTTATTGAAGCTTCCACATCTTACAATTGCTAGGTCACACAAGTCTACGAGAAGAAGGTGGATGCATGCTACTTTGCTTGAACTTCTAGCCGTTACGAAGGTGCAAATGAAATTAAGGATGGGCTTCATGAATCAGATGATTATATATAGGGATTTATTTTATATTATTTTTTATCGAGCCAGCTCGATGAGCTCTTGAGCTATAAATGGTTGTGCTTGAACTCGTGCTCGTATATCACATAAGCTCAACTATAAGATTGAACTTGAACTAGAAGCTTGACTCACGATCTCATTAATGAGTTGAGTTCGAGTCGGCTAGTAAGCCAGCATGGCTTAGTTGTACCCCTATGTGTAATAATATGTTGACCTCATTTTTTGAGTGAGGTTAAAAATTCAAATAAAAAATGTAAATCAGAATTCTAAATCCAAAACTAAATGTACAAATCAAACTCAAAATCCCATGGATTTTTTCCTTTTTTAAGAATTGAAATGATTAAAAATCTTATCAAATGACCTTGGAATCATGATAAGTCAGTTGTATATTAATTAGGAATGTCACTTGTGTCAACCATACTAATTTGAAAGCATTCCAAGCTCTCTAACCCCCAAAACTGAATATACTTTCCAAGGCTATAAAACCTTCAAATACTTATAACCTCTGCAATTGGACATTCCATATTGGAGAAAATTACCTTAGAAGCCTTCCAAAAAGCATCAAACATTTTCATGATCATATTCATATTGATTTGAACCTCAGTGGACCCTTAGTTGACTTTGGTTGATCAAAAGTCACATGAAACCCAAATATAATCAATCCAGGTCAATTTGGGTTAACCATTTTTTGCTATCAAATCAAACACTCCAATGTATCAATATCACTCAATTTAATGCCTTGAATGAACCTAAGCCATGGTAAAGTTAATTCATGGTGAGTTGACTTAGTCAACTCACCTAAATTTGTCAAACCTCTCACATATACATTTCACAAATTTAAACTTCAGACCCATTGAGCCAAACTCTCCAAATTTCTTGCAAACAGCCATTGGAGGCTCCTTAGGATCCATCTTAGATGGCTTGACCATTGTTGACTAGTCAACATAATCAATTTCATAAAAAACCCATAAAATGGTCAAAATTGGTCAACATAGCCAAAATTTTCAAATTCCCTCCACAGCAACTCATGTGGCCTACTTAAACAGATTCTAGAATATTCCTAATCACCTCTTAATCTATTTCCAAGCCTTGGTTTAATCCAAATTAGCCCCATGTGACCACATATAAACAAAAGGCCAAAAAATAATGTAAGTCTTCAAACCACTCCCTAGACATGAAAATCATATGGGGAAGATCTAAATGAATCCCAACCCTAGTTTAAAATGAGGGCTTAGAATAGGGTGAAAGGAGAGAAAGCCCTTATTTTACATTTATTCACCCACACCTCAAATTCCAGAGCTTCTCAAACTTCCAAGTTTTTAGAGGGATTGTTCATGGAGTTCTAAGGAAGAGAACAAGACCTTGCATAGCCCTTGAGACCCATTAGATTGAGATAAATGTACAACCCTAGCTTAAACCTTCATTTCAAAATAACTTTTTGAAAAGTTCTTTTAAGATCTTACAAACACTTCCTCACTCTTCATCTGAGTGTGGGGAAGCTATATTTCAAATTTTACGGTATTTTAAACACTGTGCAAGAAGATATCCAACTTCTTCCATTCATGTTATATTTCTTCTCTAATTGTACATTGCTATCAGACAGATTGTACAATACATTCGCGTTGACGTGGTTAAGTTAAAACCATCGAGTAATCAATAACATTGATTATGTCATTGTGCAAATATTACCAATGATTGTCACCAATGATTAAATCTAATTTTCCACATTAAAATAAACCTTAAAATTCACCAAAACTTTGAAAGTTCACTAAAATTTCATTTCTTACACAAATTTGGAGTTCTTAGGCTCATTAAAACCACATTGAGCCCAATGTCATTTTAAAATTAATAAAAAAAATATTTTTTGGGGGAAACCCATAGAATGGCCTACGCGTTAAATAAGGAAAATATTACACACTTCTTAAAGGGATCGCAAGCTCAATAGTGCTCATAAGAGCTACAAAAAGAAAGCAAAAAAAATCCTAAGAGCTCGAGTTCACTACTAAGCACAAATATAATATGACCTAGGTACAATCTATGGTGCATAATAAAGAGCACCCAAAAAATGGGAAGAAACCAAATAGTAGTAACCAGCTCCAGTTTCCCTTCCAAAGCGACAGCAATACGAACACCTGCACTAAGGAAATCCTACAAAAAAGGTGATACCCAAGATGGAAATAGCACAAATAAAAACATAGGCTAGCAAGTTGAAAGTCCCAGCAGTTATCCATGAAACAAGTAATATAAATGCAAGACAAGGTATTAACAAGCACCAACCAACTATCGGCTAAGCAACCAAGATAACCAACAGCAGACCCATAATCCATAATGGCATAGACACAGGAAACCAAGATAAAAGGGTTAATTAACCAGTTAACATCCAACTTAGGAAAGATAGCCATAGCTTTAGGAGAAAAATAGCAAAACAAAAACCCCAACCGCTCCATGAGATGCCAATGCCAATAAAACCAAGTAAAACAATAAGGGTTCCACAGCATCTAAGCACAAAAACTAAAAAAGCAGCCAACCAAAAAAAATAATTGGAAGCAAAATTGACAATCAAATCATAGCCCAATTAGCACTCCAAGTTAAAACCAACCCCAAGTAAGCATAGAGGATCCATGCCCATGTAACGGTTATAGATCAGAAGAAATGGACAATACAACCATATGTCAAAGCACATCATCATGAAATAAGCTAAACCGCTTAACAAATGGATAGCACAACTATAAAAATTAAAGCAACTTAACCCAGAAAAAGTAATAACTGAGTGGCTTCAGGGAACACCCACTAGCAAAACCCTAAAAAACCCTGGGATAGCATACAGTAAACCAGCTCACAGAAAATTCTATGAATCGATGAGCAGCACAGAGGAGAGTTCCTGGTACCCAACCAGAACCAAAAATGCCAAGAGAAGCAACACAACGGGGATAACCTCCAATAAACTAAATAAGAGGCAACCCCCAAACAAAAATAAATAAGAGCCTCAAGCTCTAGCCATAAAGCCACATTAAAATCTAACATAGGGAGGCCCAAATTTATCTAATCTTAAAAGCCCATTTAAAGGGGCATGTAAGTTAGGAGTAGAAAAATTAGCAAAATAGTCCAAATCACAACCCAAATTGGCAAGCCAATCGGCATAGGCATTCCCCTCCCTAAACACATGAGAGAGGGAGTAGTTAAGAAAGATCAAGAATTGCTTAATAACTCTCACAAGATAAAAAAGAGCTGGATTGCACACAGTATCATCAACAATATTTAAACAATGAATACTATAGGTAGAATCCACTTCAATCCAAATATTAGAAATATCAAGAGATATGCATAATCTAATCCAATGAAGAATAGCCGAGAGCTTAGCGCAGTTCACATCACACTTATGTAAGGGACCCGCAAAAGCCATAATAATATTCCCATAACTGTCCCTAATAATCCCACCACACCCTGAGATGGAACCTTTGATAGTGCCATCCACATTCAGTTTGTAGGAGTTATTGGGAGGTTTGATCCAGTAAATAAACCTAGGTTTAGTAGAAGGTTGATCACCCTCCAATGTGAGACCTAAATCAGAAGAGACAAAGAAATAACTCTTAAAATTCTTGACAGAGAGCAAATTAACAAAAAAAGCCTAAAAACCTTGTCTTTCACATTCGTAATAATCCTATGATGGTTTATACCAACACCATTAAAAAGAGAATTATTTTTATCCAGCCATAAATACGATAAAATGAGAGAGGGAATAACATTTTTGATGTGGCCTTTAGACTTAATGAACTAAGAGTCAAGCATAGCATTAATAGACATCTTAGCATTAAAGCAATTTAATTTGAAAATATCATCAAAGGAAGTCCAAGTTTTAATAGCTAAAGGGCCTGAAAGAAAGACATGATGCATATTCTCCACATGAAAGCAACATTGGCACTTGGACGAAAAAATAAAGCCTCTTTTAATTAAGTTATCATTAGTAGGAATGAACTTATGTAAAATTCTCCAGATGAAATTATCAATAGTGGATGGAATACTTTTATGCTAGATCACAAAAATATATTAGTGACATCATTCTTGGTTCTAAAAGCATGCCAAGCATCCTTTAATCTGAAGCCCCCATCTTTAGACAAATTGCATAATAATAAATCATCCGAGTCAGTGCTTAGGGGAAGGTTCATAATTTGTTGAATAATAGAGTCAGGAATAACATTAGTAAGTTTTTCATAATCCCAACAGTTTTCAGTAATGAAATAGTTCACCTTAAACATCACAGTGGAAGAGGTATTAATAATGGAATCAATAGAATGAGCTCCCAGCCAATGATCTTACCAGAAGAAGATATTCCCACCTCCAAGCCCCCAAGAAATGTGGGGCTCAACAACCCATTTAACATTGCAATGTCTCTGCCACACTTTAGAGTCAACTTTGTTATAAAAGCAAATAGTCGGGTGCATACCCACACAATACTTAGCAAACATAAACTTAGCCCAGAGGCTCACTTTAGCACAAAAGGTGTACCACAACTTGAAAGAAAAAGCATAAGCCAAATCATATATACTCTTACATCGTAAGGCACCCTCATCCAACACACCACAGCACTTGTCCCAAGAAGACAAGATAATTTTAAAATCGCTATTAGTCCATTTCAAAAAAAATTATTAAAAAGTTTATCAATTTTATTGCAAACCGCACGAGTAGCTTGAAGAGTTTGGAAGGTATAAACTGGGAGAGAGCAAAGAACACTTCCAATAAGAGTTAATTTACCCCCAAAACTCAAAAAAATAGAATCCCATGATAAAAGCTTGTTATGCACCGAGGTAATCAATTCATAAAAAAGAAAAGTTTTCTTTCTACCTTTAAAAAGAGGAACCCCAAGGGACTTAATAGGCAAGTGACCTTGCACAAGGCCAGTTAGACCTTTGATAGCTAAAATATGATCATTAGGCACTTTGTTGGAGGCAATAAAACAACTCTTATGCTTGTTCAGAGAAAGCCCACTAACAATTTCAAACTTATGAAAGAAAGCTGTAAGTCTATTAATCCTATTTAAAGAAGCATTAGTAAAAACAATGAAATTATCAACAAAACATAAATGAGAAATAGGAAAACCACCCAAGGTTCTAAAGTAGAGGCTAGGGCAATTCTCAAAGAGGTTGGCAAGGCCTCTAGATAAATACTCAGCAGCAATAATGAAAAAGGGAGGAGAAATTAGATCACCCTATCTTAAGCCATGAGATGACTTAAAAAAGCCAAAGCTATTGCCATTCACAATAATAGAAAAATAGGATCCTTCAATACAGTTTTTGATAAGACTGATAAAAATTGAATTAAAACCAAACAAATGCAAAATATTGTAAAGAAAGTTCCAATCAATGTTGTCATAAGCCTTGGAAATATCAAGTTTTAAAATAATGTTGCCACCTCTCACCCTAACATCAAGATCTTGCCAAAATTCTTGGGCCAAAAGATTATTATCAGCAATAGCCAGCCCCTTGACAAAACCCATTTGATAAGGAGAAATAATTTTAGGAAGGATAAAAGTTAAAAGACTCATAAGAGTTTTAGAAATCAACTTACTAAAGAAGGTGCATAGACTAATAGGTCTAAAATCATTCCAATTACTAACATAATTGCTTTTGGAGATGAGAATAATAGAAGTAGAAGTAAAAAATATAGGAATAGTGTGACTAGCAAAAAAATATAGAACAGTAGAATAAAGATCATTACTTATAATATACCAAGCTTTCTAAAAACATTTAGTGGTAAAACCATCCGGCCCAACGACAGAGTTAGTATTCATGTTATGAACTATCTCTTTGATTTCCTCTAAAGTAGGGGGTTTAGAGAGGAAATCATTATCATCTTGAGAGATGTGATTAGGGATAACACCAAGGTTATCAATATGGCCAGGAGTAAAGTCCTTATTGAGATGGTTTTAAAAATACTGAATTGCCAAATTAGCAATTTTCTTAACATCCTCAAAAACAGAACCATCATCACGAGTAATTTTATTAATGGAGTTTCTGGCACATTTCCTCTTGACCAACGCATGAAAATATTTGGTGTTATTGTCACCTTCAACAAGGTGCTTTGCAACTGCTTTTTGTTTCCAAAAGGCTTTCTCCTCAGCTTGTAATTTAAAAGGAAATCTTCAGCATCCCTAAGCAAACTAAAATTCTCATCAGAAGGAAACAATTGATAGTTAAGCTCAATAGTGTTCACTTTATCTTCAGCATTCAAGATATTGGTGAAAATATTTTAAAAGTATTATGATTCCACCAATTGATTATTTGCTTAAGTCTTTTCAGTTTAAACCATGATCTCTTCATACCAAAGATAGAGTTATCAGGATGCAAGGGGACATGCCAATTTTCCTGAACCAAGTCCAAAAAAGAATCATGAAGTAACCACATGTTTTGAAATCTAAATTGAGGCAAAGAACTCATATACCTTGTCTTGAGGCTAATTAACATAGGAGAGTGGTTAGAAAGAGTTATGTTAAGATGTTCAACAGAAATAAAATTAAAAGAGTTAATCTAGGTATCATTAAATAGCACATGATCTAACTGTTGCCATAAATGACTATGGTTCCAAGTGAATTTATTACTAGAGAAGCTAATGTCCACTAAATTACAATCCATAATCATATTATTAAAATCCTCCATAGAGTGATAGATAGAAGTAGAGCCCCTAATACGCTTAGAGGGATTAGAAATAGTATTAAAATTGCCACCAACAAGCCAGGGCAAGTTACAAATACTATGGAAGTTAGTCAGTTGCTCCCATAACACTTTTTTAGTACTATAAGAAGAAGCAACATAGGCAAAGGAGGCACAACCGTTCAAATTTAAAAATTCAATATTACAATGCAAAACTTGAGTAAAATCACCAATAACATCTATCCATATAGGATACTTCCACAACACCCAAATCTTATTGGCAGAATTTAAAACAAAATGCTTAAAACCCAAACATCTTGCAGTACTAAGTAATTTCGAGCAAAATAAGAATATAAACATTGTAAATACAGCATAAGTTCTTAACCCTCAACCTAGAGGAGGAGCATCCAATGCCCCTAACATTCCAAATAATAGATTTAAACATAAGAAAGATGCTAGTGACTAGTTTGCAAACGAGTGGTCCTAGGTGATTGTAATATGATGTTCTTGTTTTTCCTACTCTTCCTATTTTGAAACCTGGTATAACTAGTGTCATTATCATCTTTGGAAAAATATTTAGCCACAATATGCATGTCCTCCGTATCAGTAAAAGCATCGCTATGATAAATGAGAGTTTGAGGGAAGCTTATTATCATTATGTAGACCCGCCTACCTTACCTCCTGAGGCGATTCTCCCTCCTCAAAGGTATGACCATACTCCACACTTACCTTACTACCCATGTCAATACCAGCATTTCCTTCCACTAAAATGAGCTGCCCAGCCTCTTGATCATTGACAACAGATTGAGAAGGCACAATATTAGTATAATAATTATTAATCATCATAAAATCCATATCAGACAACTTTTTTTTAATAATACAAGGACTAAGAGAAGATGACGTAATAATATTTTGATTAGTAGTGATAGCCAACATTTTCTCATCCATATTTTCACAACCAGTAGCTAAAGAAGAGATAGAGTTAATAATGACTTGCTATAAAGGAATAGGGTCATCGACATTGGTAGAGGGTGGTTCAGTATGAATGATGGAAAATTGTGTTGGATCCTTGATATTGTCCTGCGATTATGCCATATTTCCCTCAACCAATCCTTGATTAGGGATCTCATTATCATGAGAAGCCAAAGGAGCTATATTTTCCTGTGATTTTTTTGGAAGAATCCTTCTCCTTACTAAGATGAGGATGTAACCTATAACATTCATTTAAACCATGGCCATGCATTTTATAATGAGAACAAAAAATGGGCAGATTTTTAATATCAACTTTTTGGAAGTAGCCATTTAACTCCCACCCAATCCAGATCTCATTAGGATGTTTCTTAGAAATATCCAACTCGACTAAAACATGAACCATAGATGGACGTGAGATAGAAGCAGTAGCTTGGTCCGTTTGTAGAGGCCTACCAAAAATCGAAGCAAGACCAAACAAAATTTATGAATTAAAGAAATGAAGTATCAGATTTGGGAAGGAAATCCACACAGGAGCTATAGGGATTCCTCATGAACATCAAAATTCGAGGTCCATTTGAGTAACTGCATCTAGCAAGCTTGAAAATAGTATGAACTCCTAGAAAAATTGTTGCTATAATCAAGATCATTAGAGAGTTGAATCGCAATGTGTCTCTGATCCAGTAAACTAATATGAAATGAACCCGAAAGTTTTAGATTAACAAAAAATTTGCGTATTACATCCAAATTTGGTCGACGCTAAAGAAGATTACCAACAAAAGTTAAAACAAAAGGTGCGGCCAGCTGAGAAACCATGGAATCATCGAACATCAATGCAGGGAAACCTTTAAAGGATGTTTGAACAAAATGTAGTTTAGAAGCCAAAGAAGAAGAACTAGCCAAAACATCTTTAAAAGAGCGAGACTTGACATCAACGAATGAAGAAGACGAGGGGATCGATGACGATGGCGTCGTCATCGTCGAAAGCCACAAGAACTGAAAAGAAACTCAAAACAAAACACAAAATGAGCAAAGATCACAATAATGAACCAAATCGAAGAGAAACAAGTAGCAAATCCATGCTAGAAGAAGAAAAAATCTAGCTCACGAGAGGAAACCCTAGATCCTAATAAAAAAATATTTTGATCACTATATAGAATTATTTTAATCACTATATAGAGAGTAATTAGGGTTGGAAGTTTTTTATGATATTCTTTACTTAGTCCCTAACTAATGGTCCAATTTAGCTCAAATTTGGATAAGAGATATTAGGGCATGTGTGCTATATACCTTAATATTCTTGGGCCTTAAGGAGTAATGCAAGTTTGGTGAATTAAGTTTCAATGTTTTGGGTCAAAATTTGACCCAAAACATTGGAACTTCATAACTTTTAAAGCACTTATATTTAGGGTCTCATTTAGATATGGTTTGTTTATGTTTATGCTAGTGTTAGAATGCAATTGATTTTGCCTAATTCTAAGTAGTAGATTCTCCAAAATAAATCCCCCAAGGTGTAAATGTATTTACCTTTGGGGATCAATTATGAAACCCAGGTGAGCTTTCATGACTTAAATTTCAGTTGGTTTGAATCACATGTTCAGGTTAACTTATGTTTCAAATTTCATTGGAATTAGAGTTTATTTGGCCTATCAATTAGTGAACCCAAAATATACTTATAAATTTGACCTATAAACTTATTTAAATCATAATTAATTTAAATTAATTCTAAAAATATAAATTAAGTGACATACTGCTTATAATTAAATGCTTAACAAATAAAAATTAAAAGTCCCACCGCAAACCTTCAAAATAAAAAGTAATTTGATAATTAAGAAAAATTGTTAAATAATTAAATAAAATAATTAAAAAATAATTAAAATCTTAAAAACCTTGTAATCATCGCTAAGAGTCATTTTTGACATTTGGGGGATATTTTAAAGTTTTTGGAATTGATTTTGACCATTAATAAACATCTCTCTAATTATTTGAAATAATTAATTCATTTAATTTGGAAGAATTTACAAAATTCATAAGTAATTATAAAAACTCTAAATGACACAAACTTATAGGCATTGAACTCATACTTGAGTCTAGTATTTATGAAAAATATAATTTTCTAGAACTCAATGTAAGTAAAATAAAATCATAATTTGGTCAAATATTAATTAATTTATTAATTGAATAAATATGAAAATTCAATAAATCTCTAAAAATTTAGCAAATAACTAACTTAATTAATTAAATCAGATGAACAATTATCATACTACACACTTTGTTAATAAAGTTTTTAGGTTTTGATATCTCAAGCTACGGGATTATGTGTCTTAAGGAGGCTTTGGTGCTTGTACCCATTGCGATAATGCCACAAATGAATTGACATAATATAAGTGTTAAATTATAAATCTTATAAATTAGTAATTAATGAACTAAACTAATTAAAAATTTGTAACCAATAATAAAAATTAACTAAATAATTAATTGCTACATAAGTCGGGCTTACAAGGCTATTAACTTAGCCCCAGGAGGGTAAAATAAACCTCATAGCCCTGGTTTAACAAAGGCAATTGGTATTCAACTTAAATAACCATTATAATTTAGTAATAAAACACTTAAGCATTTGAAGCATTCATACACCTTGCTTGACTCCTTTTAGGAAGAAAAATATGTATTTGATTAGAAGTTTTAGTGACCAATCAAAGGACTCCAAGAAATCAATCATTAATCAATTTTAATAATTAAAATATATCCCCAAATAAATATCAAAATATCAAAAATACTAAAACTTGAACTCAAATTAAAATTTCCTTAGCTTTCAACAAACCAAATTCAATTCATAGAAAACTTTAAATAATAATAAATGAAGGACATATCCAAACCACATAGCCTGTTACACACACTATAGATTACTTGTTAGGATAACCAAGTGGAAAAGAAACATCTTTCGTTGGAGAGTTCTTTTCATTAAATATTCTATTAGATGAACACATAAAGAGCCTGAAGAAAAGAACCAAGCATGGGAAATAAGAAATTAAGACTGAAATGAAAACGCCTTATTTTAAAAGATTTGCATTATTTCGTACGAGTAAAATCGAGGATGTTATTGGTGGAGCCCGACCACCTTTACTTTTAGCAGACCCTAGGTTATAATTAAGTGGCACTTACCATATAGACATTTGATATTTTATATTTTGGTTGAGGTTTATTTATATTAATTATGCATAAAAAATGCCTATTTTTATAGGTTTCTTCTTGTATGTGCCTTCACCTGGATTTTGCTCGGCTCTTAGGAAATAAAAAAATTCTTCTACTCATAACCAAATAAAAAAATATATAAGATAACATAAAAAGATAACTGCTTTTAAGAAGTAAGCCAGAGCTCATTTTGTTGAAATCCAGGATCCCGAGCACTTAATCTTGATGGTGATAACTAATACTTACTGAGTACATATAGACTTCCGTTTGATTACAAATGTTTAATCTTTGTATATGAGGACTAACATTTCAGGTCAGATGCACATTGCTAAAGATTGCTGGAGACTCAAATTGGGTAGAATAGGATGTTGAAGAGTCTGTAATTTTTATTTCTTTATTTTTTCTTTTTGAGTCCGCCACAGAAGCATGCATGTGAAAGGAGCAACAATGCACACACACAGGGGGAGATTTTTTCTTTTAAAATGATTAATTTTTTTAAACACATCGTGCTGTACGATCTTGGATCGTACTGTACGATTAATTAAAATTCTCAGGCTAACGGCTAATTTTCTAATGATTATGTTTACAAAGTTATCATACTGTACGATCCATATCGTACTGTACGATAATATGTAATTGTGAAACCCTAGCCGCCAGAATAAGTTTGGTAAGTTTTCAAATTTGATTTTCTAAACTGATCGTACTGTACGATACTATTCGTACTGTATGATTAATTAAAACTTGCCAAAATTATCTCCCTAATCAGGAAATAAACGTTGGTTTCTAATTAATATGTCGATCGTACTGTACAATCTTATATCGTACTGTACGATAGACAGAGACGATTTCATTCGTCCCAGATATCGTACCAGACGAAACCAAGGTTTTTTGTTCTGTTCGTCCTGGACGATATCAAGAAATGAACTGATCGTACTGTACGACTGGTGGAGTGTTGGACGATTGCCAGAGACGATTTTCTTCGTCCCAGCGATCGTACCAGACGATCCCAAGAAATTTTGAACTGATCGTACTGGACGATATTCCTATCGTACTGGACGATATCATGAAAAACACTATTCGTACTGTACGATTCAATGAGTGCTGGACGACTGACAGAGACGAGTTCTTTCGTCCCGAGGTTCGTCCCACAGTTCGTCCCGTACGAACAGTACGAATCAATAGTATCGTACCGTACAATATACATATCGTACTGTACGATATGAATAAAATTCGATACCTGTTCGTCTGTACTCGTACTGGACGGAGCTAAAATTGTACTGATCGTACTGTACGATTATAAATCGTACTGTACGAACAGAAACGCAAAAGTTGAAACTTTTAGAGTTTTCTGAAGCCTGATATAAAAAACAACTTATTATTTTTCTTGAGAGTTGTTGATCAATCCTTTGCTGTGAGAGGCTTGGAGGAAGAAGGGGATTCGTAGAGAGAAGTTTTTGGAGAGATCTAGGGCTTGAGAGAGGAAGGTGAAGGTGAGCTTGAGCGTGAGGGAGAAGTAGTGTGAGGGGATCACACGGTGGCTCCAAGCTAGCTGCATGCTTTGCTCCTCTTGTGGCTTTGGAAGCTTCAAGAACGTTCTCGAGGGAAGAGTCACTTCAAGATCAACATCGCCAAAGTACTCTGCCGTCTCCAGGAGGGAGAAAAAGGAGAAGGTCCGCTGCCGTCACCAGGAGGGTGACATAGCGTTTGGTATTCCGCCGCACCGAGGGAGGTGAAAGTGAGTATTGTAAAGGCTTCTCCGCCTTGCTGTGGGGGCAAAAGGAGAGTCAACTTTTATTAGTGCAAATCCCGGAGTAGAGGACTCCGGGGAGTGGACGTAGGTCAAGTGACCGAACCACTATAAAAATCTCTGGTGTATTTTTTCCTGTTTACCGTACTTTATTTTTCACGCTTTAAATTTGTGCATTTTTAATTGCTTGGTGAAAAATCGATATTTAAATATTGTAGTGTAAAATCCAAAATTGAACTGTCAATTTCGTAGTTGTGAACGTTATATTTGCTTCCGCACGTTAGTCGTTAAATTATGTTTTGAAAATACAAAAAAAATTAGAACTCTTGTGTAGGGTTAAATTTTTAAAATACCAATTCACCCCCCCCCTCTTGGCGCATCTCGTACTTTCAAGTGGTATCAGAGCGGGGTTTCAAAATAGTGTTTTAGAAAACCTAGAAACGTAAGATCCATGGCTCAATTTGGTAACCGTAACACTACGGAGGGTTATTCCATAACTCGTCCACCTTTGTTTGACAACATACCGTTTGATTTTTGGAAAATACGCATGTCTACATTTTTACAGTCCTTAGACTATCGCATGTGGATGTTAGTCCAAGAAGGTTATTCTGCACCGTTTCGTATGTTGAATGGAGTTAAAACTGAACTGTCATTTAATGAATGGAGCATTGAGGATAGAGAATTTGCACAACTAAATGCTAAATGTCTAAACTGTTTCTTTTGCGCATTAAAATCAGAAGACTATATGCGAGTATCAACGTGTACTACTGGTAAACAAATTTGGGACAAACTGTGTATCACGTACGAAGGAACTAGTGAGGTCAAACAATCTAGGTTGAACATACTGTTACATGATTATGAACTGTTCCGCATGAAACCTAGTGAAACTATAACTGACATGTACACTCGATTCACCCAGATTGTAACATCACTGCATGCTTTAGGAAGAGAGTTGTCTAACTCAGAAAAAGTAAACAAAATACTGCGATGTTTGCCTAGCTCATACGATGCTAAAATCACTGCAATAACTGAGTCAAAAGACCTAAATGTTTATTCTATTGATAATTTGCTTGGGTCACTCATTGCCTACGAGTAAGGAGTGAGTCAACGACAAAGTGATGCAGGTGAAAAGAAAAAGGAGCGAGCAGTGGCTTTAAAAGTAAACAATTCTGAAAGTGACAGCTCAGCAGCGGAGGAAGATGACGACATAGCTTTGATGACTCGTCAGTTCAAAAATTTTCTGAAAGAAAGCAGCGCCATCATCAAAGCAATTGGAACAAAGGTAAGAACTCAAAGTATACTAAGGTTGCATCTGAAACAATTTGCTTTGAGTGCAGGAAACCCGGTCATCTCCGAGCTGATTGCCCCAACATCAAAACTCATCAAACCAAGGAGAAGGGTGAGGAAAGATCTAAGTTCAAGAAGGGCAAGTTTAAGACTCAGAAAGCTTTTTGGGCCGACTCTGCCTCAGAATCATCGGAAGAAGAAGCAGAGGAGGAGGTAACGAATCTGTGTCTTATGACTAATGATAATCTTGATCAATCAGATCAAGATGAGGTATGTCAACTGTCTTACGATGAACTGCTTATTATTTCTGAAAAAATTCATGACTCGTATAGAAAATTGAAGAAAAAGCATATTAGTCTAAATACGGAGCTTAGTACTTTACAAAATGAGCATGCTAGTGTAGTAAAAAAATTTTCTGACTTAGATAGAGATCATATGTCGTTGCTTGATGAATACGATGCATTAAACAAGAAGCATATTGAGTTAAACACTGCACACGAAACCTTGAAATCATCACATGTTGAATTAGATAATGCATTTAAGGAACTAGAAGAACTATCAGGGGAACTTAGTAGTAGTGAGCATGCATTGAGATTCGAATATGCTAGTCTTAACCAAGAGAACAAATTCTTAAATGAAAAACTTCATGCATACGAGAATAACAAAAAACCTCCCACGTTTGCTGAATTCTTTCAGCCTCCACCATGTGAATCATCTCATTCAAAACCAGCATGGCATGCATCATCCAAACCAAAAAATAGGCACTACCACCCTCGTAGATTAGTGAACCCATTTCCAGGTGTTAGATGTTATTCTTGTGGCATGCTAGGTCACATAGCTCGCACGTGCTCAATTCACTATAGGACACATTTAGTGTGGAGACCAAAATCGCAATCATCACAGCATAACATGCATACATTTCATTCATATAAGTGTGATGTGGAACCCAAACTCACTTGGGTTCCCAAAGCTAATCCATGATTGACATTGTAGGGATGCTCTCACAAAAGACCTAGTGAGAGCATGTGGTACCTGGACAGTGGCTGCTCAAGACACATGACTGGAGACATGAAGCAGTTCGTGACACTGGAGGCCAGGTCAGGAGGCAAGGTAACTTTGGGAGACAACACCACCAGAAAAGTGGTGGGCTCAGGTAACATTAGAAATACTAAAAATTTAATTATTGAGAATGTACTTTTAGTGGATGGTTTAAAGCACAATCTTTTAAGTATAAGTCAACTATGTGACAAGGGTTTTGATATAAAATTTTTGTCTAACAAATGCATGATTAGTTTAAATGATTCACTTGTGTTAGAAGGAAAACGTATAAACAATGTTTACATGTTAGACTTGAACTGCATTGAAACCTCAAATTCCTTGTGTCTGAAAATAATAGCAGATGACTCTTGGCTATGGCATAGGAGACTATGCCATGCTAGTATGAAAACACTTAGGAACATCACTCAGAAAGACTTAGTTAGAGGCATACCAAAGTTAGACTTTACTAAGGACCATCTTTGTGATGCTTGCCAATTAGGAAAACAAGTTAAATCTTCATTTCATGCAATCAAGGATATCAGCACCACTAGGCCACTAGAAACTCTCCACATGGACCTGTTCGGACCTGTTAGTACAGCCAGCCTAGGAGGGAAGTTGTATGGGTTTGTAATAGTAGATGACTACTCTAGGTTTACTTGGGTGAAATTCCTAGCTCATAAGAGTGAGTCATTTGAAGAATTTAGAGTTTTCTCCACTTGGATTCAAAGGAAATTAGGATGTGTAATTTCAACAATTCATAGTGATCACGGTGGGGAATTTGAGAATGATAAGTTTGAATCGTTTTGTAAAGAGGTTGGAATGGAACATAATTTCTCTGCCCCTAGAACTCCTCAGCAAAATGGAATAGCAGAAAGAAAGAATAGAATGTTAGTTGAAGCTGCTAGGGCTATGTTAGCTGAATACACTCTCCCTAGATACTTTTGGGCAGAAGCAGTAAATACCGCATGCTATGTATTAAATAGGGTAAATGTTAGATCCAAACTTAATAAGACACCCTATGAGTTGCTTAAGGGTAGGACACCCAATCTTTCCCACTTACACGTTTTCGGGTGCAAATGCTTCATCCTAATCAATGGCAAGTCACCCTTAGGAAAGTTCGATCCTAAATCTGATGAAGGGGTTTTCCTAGGCTACTCATCTGTAGGTAAAGCTTATAGAATATTCAATAAGAGAACCCTAGTAGTAGAAGAGTCCACTCATGTAGTATTTGATGAATCCAATAAGACATCTGAACCTAATCATGAAGAAGAAGAAGTTGAGGTTATACGGGGAGTAGAAACCATTACCATAGAGACTAGAGCGGAACCTCAGGAACATCTGCCTAAGGATTGGAAATTTTCTTCTAGTCATCCTAGAGAACTGATCTTAGGAGACCCATCAGAAGGGGTAAAAACTAGGCATAGACTTAGGAAAGAGGTTAGCCATTCTGCATTCATATCTATGATTGAACCCACGAGTATAGATCAAGCCTTAGGAGATGAATTTTGGATCCTAGCAATGCAAGAAGAGCTGAACAAATTCGTTAGGAATGATGTATGGGAGTTAGTCAAAAGGCCTAAAGAGCAAAGTGTGGTTGGAACTAAGTGGGTCTTTAAAAATAAGATGAATGACTCAGGAATAGTAGTAAGAAATAAGGCTAGGCTGATAGCAAAGGGGTATAACCAAATTGAAGGAATAGATTTTGAAGAAACCTTTGCTCCGGTAGCTAGACTAGAAGCCATCAGGGTACTGTTAGCTTTTGCTTATTTTAGGGATTTTAAGCTGTATCAAATGGATGTAAAGAGTGCCTTCCTGAATGGAGTAATCAAGGAAGATGTGTATGTGGAGCAACCTCCGGGGTTTGAAAACTCACAATTTCCAAACCACGTGTTCAAACTGAAAAAGGCACTGTACGGGTTAAAACAAGCACCTAGAGCCTGGTATGAAAGACTTAGTACGTTCCTACTAGATAGAGGCTTTGTAAAGGGTAGTGTGGACACCACCTTATTTTTGAAGAAGGTAGGAGTTGAAGTACTCATTGTTCAGATTTATGTAGATGACATATTGTTCGGATCGACGGAGAAAAACCTATGTAATGAATTTTCAAAAACAATGAGCGACGAGTTTGAAATGAGCATGATGGGTGAACTTAGTTACTTCCTTAGATTTAGTGTAAAACAAACGGAAGGTGGAACGTTTCTTAGCCAGTCTAAGTACGTCAATGATATTTTGAAAAAATATGAAATGGACAATACTAAGGCTATGAATACACCCATGAGCTCTAATATTCAATTGGATAAAGATCCCAGTGGGAAGTCTGTAGATCAAAAGAGGTATAGGGGAATAATTGGATCGCTTCTCTATCTGACTGCCAGTAGACCAGACATAATGTTTAGTGTGTGTCTCTGTGCCCGTTTTCAAGTTGACCCGAAAGAATCTCACATGACTGCTGTCAAAAGAATTCTCAGATATCTTCTAGGCACCCCGAACTTAGGAATTTGGTATCCTAGACACAGCACTTCTTTTGAAATCTTAGGATACTCCGATTCAGACTTTGCAGGCTGTAAGGTAGATAGAAAAAGCACTTCTGGCACTTGTCAATTCATTGGACAATCATTAGTTTCATGGTCCAGTAGGAAACAAAATTCAGTAGCCCTATCCACCACCGAAGCGGAATATATAGCGGTAGGTAGCTGTGTTGCACAAGTGTTGTGGTTAAAACAACAGCTTGTAGATCTAGGACTACCTGTAGGAACGATTCCGATCATGTGTGACAACACTAGCGCAATTTGCATATCCAAAAATCCAATTCAACACTCACGAACCAAACATATAGACATTAGACATCATTTCATTAGAGATCATATAGCCAAAGGAGATATTGAACTGCACCACGTTGCTACTGAAGATCAATTGGCGGATATTTTCACAAAACCATTAGGCTATGACACTTTTAGCACTCTACGAACCAAATTAGGTGTCATAGACATTCACGCCTAATGTAACAAAAAAAAAAAAAAACAAAAACAAAAAAAAAAAATTTTGTGGTTGATTTGTTTTTTTGTTAAAACCAAAAAAAAAAAAAAAAAAAACCAAACAAAAAATTGGATTCCTGATCCTCTTCCCATGTTGCTCATAAACCTTGATCTTCTCTGATAATCGTACTGTACGATACACTATCGTACTGTACGATCAGGTTCCAATCACTCAAATCTCAGCCGTCCATTCCCATTCACGGTCCAGATCTTTCATGTCTTATACACATCGTACTGTACGATTCACCACTCGTACTGTACGATAGTAATTATTGGTCATCGTACTGTACGAACATACCAATCGTACTGTACGATCCACGTGGCAAACGGATTAGGACGAATTTAAATCGGCCGGTACGAAAATTATTGCCCATCGTACTGTACGAACACCTGTTCGTACTGTACGAACACTTTTGGTCAAAAGTCATTCAGACGACTCGTTGGGACGAACGCCTTACACTCACGTTCGTACAGTACGATACTGATCGTACTGTACGATTTGACTCACTTTTTCTGAAAAGTCATCCAGATGATATTATTGCGCATATCGTACTGTACGATGCTCGATCGTACTGTACGATATCCCCCAAAGTCTATAAAACGGGAGGGATTCTTAGCCATTTCTCCTCACCTTCAATCCCTCTGAATTTTCTCATTCATCCAATCCTCTCTTCCAAAATGTCTGGGTCCAGTAAGCGCAGTCGTATGATTGTCGGGAGCTCTTCCTCCTCTCAGCGCTTCGACGATCGTTTTCTCTCCGCTGCGGACGAGAAAGCGTATATCAAAATTAAGGAGGCAAAGTTCACTCCCTCCCGCATGCTCAATCAGGCCGCCCTAAATTTTGAGGTGATGAATCTATTCGCCTCCACTAGCCTTCAATTCCTTCTGACTCTTGCTTTTCCATTCCACTCTGAACTATTGTTTGAGTTTTTTGCAAACATCCGAGTCGACCTTGAAAACACTACCTTCACATCCTATGTCTGTAAACAGAATGTCGTTATCACCGTCAACGACATTACTGAGCACATCGGGCTGTCCACTGACGGCCCTCGTCCCCAATCCATGATCTCCCACGACTATGATTGGACGTCCGTAAATATGACCCTTAGAGGTGTCCCCTCAAATCAACACCTACCACTGGTCCAAACCTTAAATCAAAATGCCCGCGTTATCCAGCATGTCCTACGCACATCTATTATACCTAAGGCTGGAGATCGCATCCATATTACTCCCCTACTGTCTGTCGTCACCTATCTCATTATGTCGGGCACAAAATTCAATGAAGCCCAAATGGTGTTTGACTACATTCATACCTTGTCTGCCTTCCGCTATCCCGGTGCCCGTCGTAAATTGAACCTGGCCTTAGGGCATGTCATAGGCTACATTCTAGATGCCAAATACCAGCTTCATTATCTGCTCCCTCCTGATCACCTTCCTATCTTCTACTCGGATGCCTCCTTTCGGATCCTGTTCCATCGGGGGGCCGCTCCCGCCGATCCCGAGTTTGATGACGAGGAGGTTGCTGCTCCTGCTGACGCACCTCTGCCACCACCAATCCAACCACCTGGCCTTGCTCCTCCCGACTACCCTCACGATGACATTATTCGACGACTTGATCGTCTGGAGACTCGGTTGGATGCTCACATTGCTCAGCAGCATCAGGAGCATGACACGGATATGAAATGGTTTAGGGAGCGCTTCCAATCGATCGATCACCAGTTCGCCTCCCTTCATCAGTACCACCAGCTGTTTCCCGACCCTCCACCACCACCTCCGGATCAGGATCCAGATTTTTAGATTGTTGTAGTTGTTTCTATTTTCTGTTTGTTATCAGTGTACTTATTTTTTCTTTTTTCTTTCCTTTTTAGTGTTGTCAAAAGGGGGAGACTTTTCTGTGTGTTCTGTATTATGTTTTTACTTACTATTAAATGTTATTGGTTGTTTATGTTATCACTTCATTTGTTTTTTTCTTGTTGTTTTATTTATGTTATAATAAAAAAAAATATATTTGTGTAGAACATCTGTCTGTCAGAAAATATTATTTGACACCATCAAAAAGGGGGAGATTGTTGAAATCCAGGATCCCGAGCACTTAATTTTGATGGTGAGAACTAATACTTACTAAGTACATATAGACTTCCGTTTGATTACAAATGTTTAATCTTTGTATATGAGGACTAACATTTCAGGTCAGATGCACACTGCTAAAGATTACTGGAGACTCAAATTGGGTAGAATAGGATGTTGAAGAGTCTGTAATTTTTATTTCTTTATTTTTTCTTTTTGAGTCCGCCACAGAAGCATGCATGTGAAAGGAGCAACAATGCACACACACAGGGGGAGATTTTTTCTTTTAAAATGATTAATTTTTTTAAACACATCGTACTGTACGATCTTGGATCGTACTGTACGATTAATTAAAATTCTCAGGCTAACGGCTAATTTTCTAATGATTATGTTTACAAAGTTATCGTACTGTACGATCCATATCGTACTGTACGATAATATGTAATTGTGAAACCCTAGCCGCCAGAATAAGTTTGGTAAGTTTTCAAATTTGATTTTCTGAACTGATCGTACTGTACGATACTATTCGTACTGTACGATTAATTAAAACTTGCCAAAATTATCTCCCTAATCAGGAAATAAATGTTGGTTTCTAATTAAAATGTCGATCGTACTGTACGATCTTATATCGTACTGTACGATAGACAGAGACGATTTCATTCGTCCCAGAGATCGTACCAGACGAAACCAAGGTTTTTTATTCTATTCATCCTGGACGATATTCATATCATACAGGACGATATCAAGAAATGAACTGATCGTACTGTACGACTGGTGGAGTGCTGGACGATTGCCAGAGATGATTTTCTTCGTCCCAGCGATCGTACCAGACGATCCCAAGAAATTTTGAACTGATCATACTGGACGATATTCCTATCGTACAGGACGATATCATGAAAAACACTATTCATACTGTACGATTCAATGAGTACTGGACGACTGACAGAGATGAGTTCTTTCGTCCCGAGGTTCGTCCCACAGTTCGTCTCGTACGAACAGTACGAATCAATAGTATCGAACCGTACGATATACATATCGTACTGTACGATATGAATAAAATTCGATACCTGTTCGTCTGTACTCGTACTAGACGGAGTTGAAATTGTACTGATCGTACTGTACGATTATAAATCGTACTGTACGAACAGAAACACAAAAGTTGAAACTTTTAGGGTTTTCTGAAGCCTGATATAAAAAACAACTTATTATTTTTCTTGAGAGTTGTTGATCAATCCTTTGCTGTGAGAGGCTTGGAGGAAGAAGGGGATTCATAGAGAAAAGTTTTTGGAGAGATCTAGGGCTTGAGAGAGGAAGGTGAAGGTGAGCTTGAGCGTGAGGGAGAAGTAGTGTGAGGGGATCACACGGTGGCTCCAAGCTAGCTGCATGCTTTGCTCCTCTTGTGGCTTTGGAAGCTTCAAGAACGTTCTCGAGGGAAGAGTCACTTCAAGATCAACATCGCCAAGGTACTCTACCGTCTCCAGGAGGGAGAAAAAGGAGAAGATCCGCTGCCGTCACCAGGAGGGTGACATAGCGTTTGGTATTCCGCCGCACCGAGGGAGGTGAAAGTGAGTATTGTAAAGGCTTCTCCGCCTTGCTGTGGGGGCAAAAGGAGAGTCAACTTTTATTAGTGCAAATCCCGGAGTAGAGGACTCCGGGGAGTGGACGTAGGTCAAGTGACCGAACCACTATAAAAATCTCTGGTGTGTTTTTTCCTGTTTACCGTACTTTATTCTTCACGCTTTAAATTTGTGCATGTTTAATTGCTTGGTGAAAAATCGGTATTTAAATATTGTAGTGTAAAATCCAAAATTGAACTGTCAATTTCGTAGTTGTGAACGTTATATTTGCTTCCGCACGTTAGTCATTAAATTATGTTTTGAAAATACAAAAAAAATTAGAACTCTTGTGTAGGGTTAAATTTTTAAAATACCAATTCACCCCCCCTCTTGGCGCATCTCGTACTTTCACATTTGGGGTCTCATGCATACATTTCCTTCCTTCTCTCCTTACTAGGAACCTCCCCTCCTGTGGGTAATAGCAGATCACTTGACCTATGAAGGTGCAGTTCTACCTCAGGGGAAGTTGTGTACCTTAGGATAAAACCTATTTTTATGTTTTTTTTAACTTCAAAACATGCTGATTTTACATTCAACTGGCATGCACTGTATTATAAAAAAATTCAAATAAATAAAATTTAATTGCATTAATTTGGAGTCATAAATACCACTCATATTTATTGGGATATTTATGGTTTTCTCTAGATATCGGCCCTAAATTCTAAAACTTAATAAATAATAGTTTTCCCATGTTTCATTAGACCAGATAATATGTTTTCATATCAATTAGGTGGTTTAGCTAGCATTCCACTCCAGGAAAATATAAGTCAAAAAATTCATACACTTACGCACTTTCATAGAAAAGGTTTAGGTTGCTACTTCGTAAGTATGCAACATAGATCTAAGTTTTGAGATAGACCTCAATTCATAAGTCATCACCCTCCGTGAATATAATCCTAACTATCTAATAAAATGTCAACACAAATATAAAAGTATTTTCTCTAAAATATTAAAGTCCAATATATGATAGACTGGAGTACTTCTAGGTTATCTTAGAATCTTAGGTGCTCCCTACTCTTCATCCTTTGAATTTCAAAAAAAAAAATAATTCAAAATTGATCTAATCCCTTTTGAAAACTCCAAACCTCTCATCCTTGACTTAAATGTTAAAATGTAAGAAAATAGTTACCATTACTTTCATCGAGAGTATTGTTAGAAGATTCTCTTCTCCTAGGATGTAATTAACCATAGAGGCTTGACTTTTAGGGAACCTGTAGCTCTAGACTAAAATAAACCCTATATTATTTTCATAAGGTAGGGGAAAAATCTATATGAATGTAAATAGATTTAATTAAAACTCATTTTTACATTTAAATGCCTTTGTAGAATATCATTTTCACCTTTCAGGATGATATGATATGCTTATTATCATATTTGATTACAAAAATAGAGACTTTCTTAAAACTCATTTTGCATCTAGATGGTGTGTAGAATATCATTTTCACCTTTCGAGGTGGTATGATGTTCTCATTGTCACATCTGAATACAAGAAATAATAATTTTTTAAAAATATAATTTTGTATTTAAATACTATTCTAGAATATCATTTGTCTTTTTAGACAACATGCTATTCTTTTATTTGTATTTAACTATGAATATAGCAATTTAAAAAAAAAACCCTATTGTTGTCTTTGAATCCATTGTGGAATACTATTTTCCTCTCTCGATATAGTATGATTTTCTCAATGTTATATTTGATTACAAGAATAAGAGAAACCCCAAATCTATGTATGGATATTCAAAATTATTTTTCCACACAATCACTAAGTCATTGGGTAGATAAAACGTTATACGAATAACAACCAAGTAATTTGAAGTAATGGAGGATGCAACTTCGTAAATCAATATTAGCTTCCTACCATCATCAACCAGTAAGACCATGAGAAAATTGTGTGAGCTAATAAAAGAAAGAAAATTCAAGAAAGAAATAAGTCAAACCTCTATAGTCTGAGGGATATGCATAGACTCCAACACTTCACAAGTAGGATGGATAACTTCAGACATATTTTTTGGCCTACTACCAGAAGAGACAAGATGAAATTAAAAGGTAAAAAGTTAACTAATATCATAATCATGAAATTAAGGCATTTTGAAGAAAAAATTAATGCGACGTAAGGCAAGGAGGAGAAGAAGAGAAGAAAAGTGAGGTCATACTTGAAGGATCCTCTAGGTTCTTCGAAAGACATCTCCTTTCAGATAAATCAGCACCACTTCTTAGAATACTAGTCATGACACTCACCATTAGTTGACAGCATCACCTTCTATGGGGGAGAACTAGAGCCTCTGTATGAGGCTGGGCCTTGATCGCCACCAACGAGCATACAACTCTTGCCAGACAATTGTCCGCCTTCTATGAGGGAGAACTAGAGCCAGCATTAGAGAATTGGGCCTTGATCACCACCAATCGATATTAAAATCTTGTTGGATAGTTTTTTTTCCTTTTATGGGGAGAACTAAAGCATGTGTAAGAGGGATGGGTCTTGATTGTTGCCAATAGGTAATCAACTCATGCTAGATAGTTTTTCCCCTTATATGGGGGGAACTAGAGCCTAAGTAAGAGGGCCAGATCTTGATCACTGCCAATTGATATTCAACTAATGAAGGATAATTTTTCCTTTTATAGTGGAGAACTAGAGCTTATGTAAGAGGGCTGAGTCTTGATCGCCAGCGATGGTATTCATCCTTTGCCGACAGGCACCCCGCAGTACTTTTGACTGCCATCATAAGCCTCCAAATTTTTACGAGTATATTTTTCCTTTAAGTTAAGAGAAAATTTTATATCGACTCAAGAGATTTGTTCCTGTACCCCCCACCATCAAGGTAGGGGGGGGGGGGGGGGGGGTTTATAGATTTATGAGGGGGGAATTTGTAAATAAAAAATTTAAATTTTTTTAAATTTTTACTAACATTTAAAAAAAAAATTAAACTAAAAAATTAATATTTTCTTTTGAAAAGATTCAGAGGGAAATAAATTAAAATTAATAAGAAATAACCGAAAAAAATAATATGAAATATTATTCTTTCTTTTTCCTAAGATTTCCTAAAAATTTTAGAAAAGTTTTTGAATATTTTTATAAATTATTTCTATTTTTTAAATTTATTTTTTGAAAAAATTCCATATTATCATAAAAATTTATTTTATTTTTACTTTTGCCTTAAGGAGGTGGCTTTAGAGCCGCCTCATGAAGGCGGCTACAATGCTGCCTCAAATGAGATGGCCAAAAAAAGAAAAGAAAAATGTCATCAATTTTTTGCAAAAATGGCCCAAATTAGATATTTTTGGGGTCGTCGGAACTATTTTTTCCAAAGTTTCAGATGGAATTTTGACACTTTCGGAGCATTAAGGAGCCTCTATGATTAGTCTTGAGATATTTTGAAAGTTTCGAAATAAAATTTTTTTTTTTTTTTTTTGCTTCAATTAGCACTCTAACTTTGTGAAATACTGAATTTATATATTCAAACGCTTTAGAATATTAAGTAGATGACCCAAATGGGCTCAAATCAAAGGCTAAAATTATATTCAAATGCTTTAGAGTATTAATTAGATGACCAAATTATATCTAAATATAACATGCTTATAGTCAAATTGAGCGGCTCAACGAGATGAATCCAACAAACCCAAGATCACTTCTTTCCAACTTCATTATGGCAATTCGTTAGTCTCTCTTAGATTTGAATCTAAGAGAGATTTAAAGAAGTACTCCAAAATGTACTGAAATTGTACAAGTGACTGAACTCCCTTACAAAGTTAACACAATGACTATTAATAAGAAAAATATAAAGTAGGCAACTGATGCTGCAGTGTTTGAAAGATCAGCTCTGCTACGCCTAGAACTAAACTAATGCTGTTGCACTACTATTTTAGCTTTGCCATAATACTTGCTGATGTGGATCAATTACTTAGTGAGCAGTCACGTCATTTCATTGACAGATCGTGTCCTCTAGAAGTTTTAACTACTACATCACAGTGCTATTGACTTTCAAACATAATGGCACTAGAGTAGCAATTTTGGCATCAAGACGTGATAGATTGTGACATTGTGGTGCTTGAAGATAGTGAACATGGCATTACAAATCTGACCATTTTGACACTGTTGTGCTATCCAATAGAGAAGTTGGTGTCGCCATGTTAATATTTTAGTGCTCCGTTAGTGCCTTTGATGGCGCTGCGATATTGATTTGTACGATGCCGCGACATTGGATGATACATAAAATTTTGTGCCTTTTTTATATTTTTTTCTGCACATCATAACTAAAATAACTTATTTTTATTGAAAATACAACACATAAAATAATATATTATTTATACTGATCACTCAACCTTATGTTTTAATTAATACAAATATTATTTGGTGAACATTTACTTCTCCTGCTTTATATAAATTGCCTTTTTCTTTTGTATGTTATAATTGTTTCAGGTACAACATATGCCGAGATGTATAAGAGAATTAGATTCAAGATAGTGCAGCCTTAAGGTCTAATTCAATTTGTAAACATAGTTGTACTTTTCTTTTTTTTGAGTCATTTTATGTACTTATTTTATTGCACATTAATATATGCACGTGAATAAAAAAAAAATTATATTATAAATATTTTAATTATATTATCATTATTAAAATGAAAAAAAATATTAAGTTTATCACTATAAGTAATTGTGATTATTAATATGTATTTGCATGTGCACAAAATGCATGTAAATAAAATTGAAAAATTGTAAAAGTAATATTAAAAATTATAAATAATATCAATTTATTTAACTTTTTAAATAAATATTATAAAAACTAATTTTTTAATAATAAAAATTAACAGTGTGCGCAAATTTAAATATAATAAAATTTTAAAATTAAACTGTCATGGTTAAATAAATTCAATTTATATCTCAGGATTCTAAGCAGTTCTATATCTAGGGATTCATTCTAAAATAAGCCATTTTGGGCACCTTAATTGAAACTCATAACCTAAAATAACATAATTAAATTAGACTATAAAAATCCTAGCAATGGCATCATATCTCCATCTACCAATGATATTTGATAAAATAACTATCTATAATATATAAATTAATACTATGAAATTTCTATCCTCACATAAAATATATGAGATTATTATCAGCGAATAAGATATATAAGAATGATATATTAACATCCATTAAAAACATCAAAACTAAAAGAAGTGATCTGTATCTAATGAATTGTGCACTGTTAAAAAGAAAGCATAAAGATAACATTATCTAGTAGCGATTTTCAAACCGCTGTTATAAGTGATCTATTGCAGCAAATTTAATCATCATTAGAAGTTGTAGAATCGCTATCATTATTTATTTTTAACAGTGATTATATTTAAACCACAAAATTTATCCTCAGTTTAATCAGATTTTTTCATTACCCTACTCCATTTGCCGATTCAAGCCCTAACCACGCTCAACATTACCTCTCTCCCAGTTTTTGAATGTGCGCAAGCTCTGCTACTACCTCCCTGAGCTAATTGAACTAGTGGATCACCTCGCACCTGAGATGTTGGTCTGCTCGCAAGCACTTCTCGCTTACCTGAGATTTTTTGATTGTTCACAGGTGCCTCCACCGAGCAACTATCGGTGTAGCTCTGACTTTTGTCCATTCCAATGAGTGAGAAAATAGAAAGTGGTAACCTAATAATATTTTGCCAATATTTAGTTATGTATTGATAAATTATTTATTTTAATTAGCACACTAGATTCATGCACTCCATTCCCGAGAATTCGAGGCTAGTAGCTAATTCCTTCTTGCGTGAGCCCTTCTTAAATGAAAGGATAAGCCAAAGAGATTTTGAACCATCAATCTATGATTTACTAAGAATCCTTCCCTTACATACGTTGGAGGTAAGGCTCATATTAATTCTTATTCTAGCTGTTATTGTTTTCATTCTTTTATGTATACAAATAATCAAGAGGGGGTAAGCAAATCTTTCTTGAGAATGGCTTTGAGTTTAGAGCATTACATACATATATTTTCATCAGGTTTGATAGCAGAATGTTTAACAACTTCTTAATTCAAACCTTTTTGTCAAACCTCAGTAAAAGAAAAAAGAAAGAAAGAAAGCTGAAGCATTTTTTTGTCTAATTTTGCTTATCCATTAGAAATTATTGTAACTTAAAATTGGGTATAATGTAGTTTTTTTTATCATTAGCATGTATTTTAAAACATATAATGTGAGTATGCTAATTATAGCACTCTATAATCATATTAGAACTTGATGTGATCATACAATATGACTTTATAGTTAAAGTAGATCTAAAATCAGCTAATGTTCTTGTAATCGTTTTTGTGCAAATCTATAAAGTATAGCCCTCTCTTTCGCTTTTGATGTGATGTAGGCACATGTTCTGTCATGTTTGTGCATCATTATTGTGGATTTTGTTATTGTTTTTTTGGTGAATTAGTTTGACTTTGTTGTAGATGGAATTTATAGTATTTCTTGTTTGATTAAACTAATATTATTATGTTTTTATTAATCAAATGTTAATCAAATAAGTTCTAGAATGGGTGCAAGAATCCCTTAGTTGTATTATTGCATAATTTGGTGAAAAAGATAAAATCAACATACAATTGATATACCTACATGTATGCTAGAAGATACATCTTCGTTGACCTCTTAATATTTAATTGTGGGCTTTTAATAAATCTTTATGTTTTCTAAAAGGCTACTGCTTTTTCTGTTTCCATTCTTGAACTTTAATCTCAATGCTCTATAAAGTTGTTGAAGTCTTCAAGATTCAGGAATATAACAAAGGTACTTCCAAGCATGAAATTCTTATGCCAATTGGTAGAAAGGTCCTAATGTTGTAAGTCTCCTAATTAAATTTTCACTGGTCTTGGTTGAGCATTTTAATTGATACATCTTATTCCTTGTTAATGCTATCAGTTGCAGGGATGCCATACAAAGTTATCTTCCATAAAAGCTAACTTGGCAAACTGAAGTGGATATACTAGGGTGCGAGTGCAATGGAGGGAGGCATAAATGAATGCTAGTGATCTGGTTGGATCAATGAGCATATTCATTTATGTTTTTATTTTTTTCACTGGTTGGATCAATCAATGCTAGTAATCTGGTTGGATCAATGAGCAATCCAACCCGGAGGGGCCTATAATAAAAATAGTACAAGGTCCTTGACCTCCAGCTCACTACTGCTCGAAAGAGCTACAAAAAAATTCCAAAAAATACCTAAGAGCCGGAATTCCCTACTAGTGAGAAGTACAAAGAAACCTAGTAACATTCTAAAACCAAAAAGGGAAAGGCTATAGAAAACCACTTTCAGCACGTCCATCCCAACGAGCATCCGGTCCTGCACAAAATGAAAACTAGTCTCCAAAACCTGGAAAATAGGCCTGCAAAGACACTCAGCCAAAAGTTTAAGCAATGACAACAAGATAATAAAAACTGTAGAAAATTGAAATTGAAAAAATCAGATTTACCATAGTAACCCATAGCCTTCACATAAGTCAACTCAGTAACAAAGTAATACATGATATAATGATAATTAGCAATGTATAATTGTTCAGATAACCCCTTCTTACGAATCTACCAGAATTCCGTAGGAAGACAAAAAATAGTATAACTAATATTAGGTATATGGTAACAGCAATAAACGGCCAGACAAAACTCGGCATCAATCCAAAGGAAATGAAAATTTTGATAGTAAAACACCCAGTAGGAACAGGCACCACCCAAAATATTCACCAAAAACACAGCAGAAAACATAAACACGGCTAACAATCTGGTTGGGAGACCAATCCAACCAAAACCAATACCTAGAATACCAGAAGAACATACACCCAAATTCTCAACAGTCCCAGAAACCATATCCTCAGCAGTCACAGAGCCAAACCAACCCTCAAGGGACAGTAGAGAAACCTAGAAGTGCCAACAAGCATCAGAACAACCAAAAATAAATCCAGTAACCCCATAACACAAACAGAACGCTGAAAGGAACAGAGGAGCAACCAAACAAACTGAATAGACAAATCAAACAGAAGTAGCTAGAGCAAGAAAATAGAAACCAGCAATGGAACATGAACACAACAGAAGGACCACCAAAAACCAAACCGCAAAAGGGGCAGCACACCCAAAAAGCAGGACCTAGTTACATCGAATATAAGGAAGACCCATCCGGTCTAACCTTGCTAAACCTTTGGTCTTAGTGGGAAGAGTGTGCTCAAAATACTCACAAAAACCATCAAGATTACAACCCAGATTAGCAAGAGAATCGACAACCTCATTTCCCTCCCTCAAGATATGAGAAATCTTATAAGAAATGAGAGAAAGCCAATATTTAATATCCATGATTAAATTGAAGTTAACCGAATTGGGCGAGGTGTTACCATCAATGTATTGTATCAGGAGCAAAGCATCAACTTCAATCCATAAGTCATTGATTCCCAGAGACACGCTTATTTGAATCCCAATTAAAAGGCTTTCAAGCTCAGCTTGAATCGCATTAATAGCAGAAGAAGGACCCGCATAAGCCATGATCACAAAACCATTAGAATCCCGGATAGTACCACCACAGCCCGCACCGGCACTATTCCTAGCACCATCAGTGTTAAGTTTAAAACCGCCATCCTTAGGTTTTCTCCAGTAGATAATTTTACCAAAACTATTATCAGTAAAAAAATTAAACTTCAAACCAAACTCAGATGCTAAATGAGAATAGCCTTTAAAAGAATCAGCCTTGAGCAAGTTAGCACAAAAAGTTGATAAATCTTATTCTTCACTTTAGAAATAACTTTAGAAGCATCCATTTTAATATTATCATGTTTAGAATTGTTCCTACTACTCCAAATAAACCAACAGATAATGACAGGAAGAATGTTACGAATATGACCTTTAATAGAAATAAACCAGTCATTAAGAAGGATAGCAATAGAATTAATATGCATAGTAGAAATAACATTAAACATGTTGTCAAAATGAATCCAAACCTTCATAGCAATAGGGCCCTGAAAAAACACATGAATCATATTCTCATTATGGTAGCAACATTGACATTTAGACACAATGTAAAGACCTTTCTTAGTAAGAATAGCATCCAAAGGAAGATAATTATTCAAAATCCTCCAAATAAGAAAAGAGTAAGTGGGAGGGATACTTGCATGCCAAAAAGCAGTTATAAAAGGATTCTTAGGGTGAGCGGTTCTAATAGTGTTCCAAACTTTTTTACTGTCAAATTTACCATCAGTAGAAAGGTTAAAGAGAATGTAGTCTTCACAATCCAAGTAAATAGAAATTTTAAGAATTAACTTGGAAATAAAACTAGCACAATATTGGAAAGCAAGTCAATGTTCCAACCCTCATTAGGAAAAAAAAATCCTTAACTTTCCAATCAATAGTGGAAGGGGTATGTAAAAGGTTATCAATAGAAAAATTTCCCAACCATTTATCTTGCCAGAAAAAAAATATTCCCAGCACCCAAACCCTATTGGATGAACTCCTCAGCTTCCCACTTAATATTGCATAATCTCTTCCAATTAAAAGAATCCCCATTTTTAAGAACACTGTTAAAGGGGTGCTTACCAACACAATACTTAGAGTCCATAAATTTAGCCCATAAGCTTATTTTAGCTCTAAAAGAATACAACAATTTATAATTGTAGGTTCTAAGCATATCCTTAAAACACCTGAAGCCTAATTTGCCCTCATCCATATCTCCCGCACAATTTTCCATGAACCCCAAAAAATCGAACGATTGCCATCCTTAGAACCCCACAGAAACTTGTTAAATAAAACCTCCAATCTACTGCAAACATTTAAAGTCAGAGACAAAGTATGAAGCACATATATAGGGATAGAAGATAAAACATGCTTAGTCAAAATAAGTCTACCACCATAAGAGAGATAATTGAATGCCCAAGAAGATAATTTCTTATGAATGGAAGAGAAAATATCATCAAATAAGAAGGTGCGTTTCTTACCTTTATAAAGAGGCATGCCCAAATACTTCAACGGAAGAAGTTTCATGCTTAAACCAAATTTAGTTTCAATATTATGAATACGATTCGTCGAGATAGAATTAGTAGGAATAAAGCAACTCTTGGACTTGTTAAAAATTAAGCCACTAGCCAGTTGAAAGGAAGTGAGAAACTTAAAAAGAATATGCCACATTCTAATAGAGCCATTAGAGAAAATGATAAATTCATTAGCAAAGCTCAAATAGGTTATGGGAAAACCACCACTCGTCCTAAAGTGCAAATTAGGTTGCATTCTAAACAGATAGTTAATGCCATGGGATAAGAACTCAACAGCAATAATAAATAGGGCCGAAGATAAAGGATCTCCTTGTCTTAAACCGTGAGAAGACCGGAAGAAACCATGAGACTTACCATTAATAATAACGAAAAAGTAGCAATACTCAATTACATTTTTAATAAGGTTCACAAATTGCAAGTTAAAACCAAACAGCTTTAAAATGGTATAAAGAAATTCCCAGTTGAGATTGTTATAAGCTTTGGTGATATCAAATTTAAAGATAATATTTCCACCAACAACCTTGGTGTGCAAATCATGAACAAGTTCTTGGGCAAGTAACACGTTATCAAAGATAGATCTGCCCTTAACATAACCAGTTTATTCTATAGAGATAATATTAAGAAGGATGAGAGCAAGCCTACCCATTAAAATTTTAGCAATTAATTTATTGAAAAAAGTGCACAGACATATAGGATAATAGTCATTCCAGAAGTTACTATTCAAAGTTTTAGGAATTAAAGTTATTGCAGTGGCAGTAAAGAATTTAGGAATAGGATTCCCTCTAAAATAATCAACCACAACATCAATCAGGTCCTTCTTAATAATATCCCAAGAATTCTAAAAAAAATATTGGTAAAACCGTTAGGGCCAACAATAGATTTAGTATTCATGCCTTTTAAATAACCCCAAATTTCCTCTTCAGAAGGAATGGTGGACAACATCACATTATCCTCCTCAGACACAATAGAAGGAATAAAAGAGAAATGAATATTAATACCCGGAGTAAAACAAGAGTTAAAAGCTTTGTTAAAATACTCAGTACCAGAAGAAATGATAATTTCAAGATCCTCAATAATATTACCATCAGGAGTCGTGATCTTATAAATGTGCCTACTCACCTTATTATGATTTGCAATATTATGAAAATAAGTAGTGTTACAGTCACCTTCCACAAGAAACTTAGAAGAAGCTTTTTGCCTCCAAAAAGCCTCTTCCATTTCCTGCAAATTGAACAAATTAGTCTTTGCTTCATTAAGACCATTCAGATTATCAAGAGAAGAATTAAGCATGTAAGATATCTCTGCAGTGTCCACCTCTTTTTCAGCATTTAAAATATTAGAAAATATATTTTTAAAGATGCATTTATTCCACCAAGTAAGCTTTTGCTTGAGCCTTTTATGTTTAAACCAGAAATAGATCATACCATAAACATTATAGGTAGAAAAAAGAGGAGCATCCCAATTATCTTTAACAATATGACAAAAATTACCATCCAGAAGCCACATGTTTTGAAACCTAAAAGGTTGATAAGAAGTGTTAATAGAATTGGTAATATTAAGTAATAAAGGTGAGTGATCAGAAAGAGTGCGGGTTAAGTGCTCTGTATGAGTATTAAAATTTGATGCAACCCAATAATTATTAATAAGGATACGATCAAGTCTTTGTCACATTGTGCCTTTATTCCAAGTAAATTTGTTCCCAGAAAAGCCAATATCATGTAAATTGTAATCCCTAATCATATCATTAAAGTCCTCCATAGAATGAAAATTAGGAGACTTACCTCCCAAACGTTCAGTAGCATTAGTAATACAGTTAAAATCTCCCCCTACCAACTAAGGGGCATTGATAGAAGTAGAAAAATTATAAAGTTGTTCCCAAAGAAGTTTTCTCCCAATTCTGGTGCAAGAAGCATAAACAAAAGAAGCATAGCAAAAGACTTGATTTAAAGTAATATTAGTATGAATCAATTGAGGTAAATCCATAATAACATTTGAAGAGATAAACCATTTCCATAAAAGCTAGATCTTATTAGTGCAGTTGCCAAAAGAAAAATCAAAACCCAAGTTGATCTGAACCGAATCAAGTTTAGAAGAAGCAATCAACGGCTCAATTAAAATAAGAAGATGAATGCCGTGAATCCTACAAAGATTCTTCACTCTATCCCTAGAGAGTGAACCACCCACACCCCTAATATTTCAAACGATAGCTTTAACCATTAACAGATTGATTAGCAGCTCTAGTGACCCTAGGGGTGTTGCTTGATATGCCTTTTTTGTTCTTAACTTTCTTTTTGGAATAAGAGGTATTACCCTCTTCAAAACTTTTAGCCTTCCCATTTGGTGATGACATAGAATTAGAGGAGTCCTTTAGACCTTCCATAGGAATCCAAATTTCAATAGAACCCACTTCCCCTTCCTCCATATCCTCTTTGTTATCTTCACGTTCCACCCTAGCTTTGTTGACATTAATATAGCTACCAGTATCACAATTTTCCTCATTATCACCTTCATTAACATAAATCTCCTGGTTAGGGGTCATCATGTTGTTAATTCCATTCCCTAAATTTCCGCCAGCTCATTACAGTCTTCCTTACTTTTATCTCCAACATCATTAACATCATTATTCACAATAGCAGCCGGTCCACCATTATGAACATCATTATTAACATTTCTCCCACCATCTTTATTCTCCTTAATTAGCACAGATTCATTCCTAATGGTAATATCTAAAGGATCCATGTCTATGTCATCTCCAGATGGTACAGAACGTTGCAAAAGAGAAATGGGTTCCTTTTCCTTAGATTGAAAAGGCTCGGGAATAACTTCCAGCTCACCAGAATTGGGGATACCCACCATTTTTGAAGGCTTAATATTCTTCCTCAGTTGTGGGTGAGCAACAAAACAATCGTTAATCGAATGGCCATGAATCTTGCAATGCAAACAAAAATCCAGAAATTTTCAAATTCCACTTTCTGTAAATAACTGGCATTTTTAGAACCAATCCAAATATCTTTAGGATGCTTCTTAGTGATATCAAGCTCATCCAAGATCCTAGCCACCGAAGGCCTCGATCGGAAGGCAGTGGCTTGGTCCGTTTGGAGCGGCCTACCAAAAATGGATCCTAAAGCATGTAGGACATGCGAATTTAAAAAATGCAAATGCAAATTTGGAAAAGAAATCCATATTGGAACAATAGGCGATTCTTCTTTGACATCAAAAAATGGAGTCCATTTAAGAATTCTCATTCGGCAATTAAGAATGTAATAAGACATTCTTGAAAAAACTCTACTATAATCAAGGTCATTAGATAACTGAATTGAAACATGCCTAGCATCTAGCATTCTAATAGAGAAATTTTTAGATAACTTCAGCTTTCCAAAAAAAATTTTGAATCGCATCTAGGTTAGGTCTACGAACAGAAAATTTACCAACAAGGGTGAACTGAAAAGAAGAAGCAAGTTTGCAAACATCTTCATCGGTCATTAAGATAACAGGAAAACCTTTAACCATCAACTTAGTAAACGAAAATGAAGGATCCTTCAAAGAAGACGATCCCGCTAAAACATCTCAAAAAGACTGAGAAGAAGACTCAGAAAACCCATTAATCATCAAACCTTTTGACGTAATATTGGATGCTACGGGAGGAGCACCCCAAGCATCAGAAATGGCCGAGGAAGGACCCGCCTCCATCAGGATAAGAGAATGACCTAGGCCAAATGGCCAGGAAAGGGAAATGCGAAATGAAACCAAAACCCAAATCAATAAAAGGAAGCTAAATCTACAGTAAAGACCTCACCGATAAACCGGGGAAGGCAGAATCGCAAGGGAAATGCCAGAGCCAAAGAGCCGTTGTATTGAGAACATATTCATTTATGTAGAGTTGAATATGTATTTATTTTTCTATGCATGATTAAAAAATTTTATTTCAGTGAGCAGCTTCATGTTAAATGTCATAAGCACTCAATTAATATATGCATTCCTTTATAAACATCTTGTAACAATTCTTAAAGTTTAATGATTTTAGCAATTTAATCATGAAATTTACTTTTTTGGAATTATATTTTTTTTAACTTTTGCTAGCCTTTAGCAATGGTTTCAACACCTGCTAAAATCGCTTCTAAAGGCTCCTATAGCAGCACTCATGAAACCATTGCAAAAGCCTTTCCAGCGAATGCAAATACACTAGTTTTTTAGTGGTTCCTAAATAATTATAAAGAATTTAGTAGGTGTTTTAATCATTGAGGTAGGTCAAAAAAAATGCTGCAAAAGCCTTACTTATTAGTAGTGATAAGGCCTTTTATGTGTTACAGTTATTCAAAATTATATAAATTCAATTAAGACAAAAAGCACAATGGAAAATTTTAGTTAAACTAACGGCTACACCATGTTAAGTGCTCATTAATGGATCACAGGACTGTCCAGTCTTTCACCATTAAGACAATTAAGATATTAAGGAAAGTTTAAAAGTTGTAAATCAATAATAATAAGTAAAACCATTAATAACAAAAACATACCTTGTGATTATAAATTGAGCGTCGTTAATGCAATCTTTTATATATTGTGGCCAATAATTGAAGCATTTTTAAAGTATGGGAGGTATTGCATATCTATAAAATTAGATATTATAAGGATAATGAATATTAGAAAATCAAAAGGGTATATAAAAGCACCTAAGATAGTATTTATATAAGATAAATAAATTGTAGCTAAGAAAATTAGCTAGTGAACAAAATTTCATTTTAGAAGACTGTGGGTCTCCGAAAGGATTCTACTTATGGGGAATAGAATGTAAAGGGTACGATCGCACTATCCCGTAGGACAAAACGATCGTATACCTTTACACTGTACACAAGTAGGCCAATGGGAGGGCAGATGGGATTATACATACGATTAACCATGGAGGAAAGAGGCTTTCGCCTACACACCTCGATGGGTAATAATATGCATAACCCAAGAGTCACGAGATTTCCCTCATTCGATACGTCAGCTCGAATGGGGCTTATTTAATGTGAAGATCGGACTCCCACGGGCACAAGCCCCCGTGGTTAATTACATCTTAGACATTAGCCTAAGAAAACTCTCGATTAAGGATGCTATATTATTCTCTCAAATAGCTTTAGCGTATTAGGGAAAATCTAGGCTCTCCTAATCAAGGGGATGAAAGGTCCAATTGGGCTAATCAACAAGCACAGATCATATAATCATTCAGAGGATTAAAAGAGACTAAACTGATGTAAAAGAAAGAGACATTGCATTCCAATCATGCATGAGAAAAGGATGGAGGTAGTGCCATCTATGTGACGCGGATTGGCAGGGTTTATAGCCCCAGAAGAAGGGGGAGCTTACCCACCGATAAGACATACTACTAGACACTGATAGTAGTAACCTTGTGCCCTAAATCTAAGGTGGATTTAGTATTCTATGCAACACTAAAATTTGTATCCTAGCTAAATCATTATGGGCTTATATCCTGCATGAAAAGAAAAGCCAGCTAAACCACCTAATTGTATAAAATCCATGCTATCCGGTCTTTATGAAAGATGAGTGGGTGGTTGAGTTTTTGGAATTTGAGATTGACATCTACAGAGGTTTCCTAAGTTACCTCGAACTTATGTATGGTACTATACATCTAGGACTAATGCAAATAAATTTTAATTTTAATTAGTTACTAATGCAATGCATGCTGATAAAAATATCCAAATCAGAAATGCATGAAATTTTAAAAAGGCTTATAAAAATAATTTTTATTAGAAAGACTAGGTATCCCCAGGTTAAGAACCTCATCCTCATAGGTCGGATTATCTGAACTCTACCCGCAGGCGGGGAAGTGTCTAAACAAGGAAGAGAGAATGCATCGATATGCATGCGACCCCGGACAATTCTAGCTATTCCCTAAATCGTTATCTTTCTATATTATTTAATTCTTAAAATTTTAGTTTTAATTACGAGCAGAAAAATTTTATCCCTAAAGAGCCTAGCGAGTCAGGCACATACACATGCAAGAAAGAAACTTATGAAAATTATGCCATTTCTTCTGCGCAAATAGGTAAGTAAATCATCACATCAAAATCACAGAAAGGAGTGTCTAAAGTCCATGGCAAGTGCCATACAATATACAACCCAGAGTGCAAAAAAGTAATGGTGGCCAGGCTCCACCGACAACAACCTGGATTCTAATCCTATAGAACAACGCAAATATTAAAATGAGACATTTTTAGTCTTCGTCTTCATCTTCTGGTTCTTCTGTGGATTGCCTTCCTTTAGCCTCCTTGTGGTACATCCTCAGTAGGATATCCAAATGAAAAGAAATTCCCTGTAAGGGGGCTTTCTTTTCCCTTTAGATCCCTAACATTTTGTTAAAATGTCTCATTTTAAAGATTTTCACAACTCTTTACATTGAGTATATTACATTAAAATTAAAGAAGAAAATGTCTAGACTCTCCTGCAGGTTATCCTAAGCAATTGAAATCAAAACATCCCAAGCAATTATATATATGAAATCAAATTACTCAAACCAACCACACTTAGCCATGCTCTTATTTATTTGGGGGCTAAGCAGCTAAAGCACCTGTAGCAGTTATTTATGATTTATTTATTTTTTAGCCCCCTTTTAGCGCTGTATAAGCATGGCCACTAGCAGAAAATATCGTTAGTATCAAAATCATCCCTAACCTACAGGTAATCTATCATATATCACATCACAAAAATAATGTAGTAAGTAAAATCATCATCACAGAAAAGCTATCACAAGTAAACTAAAACAACCAACACACGTGTCACATACAAATCGCCACATCACAGAGATAGAAAGGAAGAAAACATCGACCTAACCTAAAGCTAGAAGTCGTGTCCTAACAAACAAATCTAAGCATGTGTAGGCTGTGTGGTTTTAGGTATATCCTATACAGGATGGTTTAGTTAAAGTTATTTGTAACTTGATTTGTTAAAGGTCAAAGGGAGTCTTTAGTTTAAGTGTAAGTATTAGTAATTTAAGATTGATTTTAAGAGTTTTATTTTTAGTGTTTAATTGATTACTACCTTTGTTGCTCACCGAGGCCGTGAGGTTTATTTCACCCTCCTTGGGGCTAACTTAATAGCCTCATAGACCTGGGTTACCCAGTAATAAAAAAACTTTGTTGAGTTACTTGAGTTTGTTGGAAATTAAAAGAAAGTTAAATTAAGTGATTCATTATTAATTAAGGGATTTGTTGATTAATCATAAAGGATTAGATACTTAATTATTTGATTAGGAATTAAATATGTTTTATGCATTTGATTTGGACTCTTACTAATTTGTTGGAGGTTTTGATTATAGGTTGGTTATTATTAATGATTAATTAACTTAGATATCTCTACACTAATCCTGTGGTAGAATGCCGCTATATTTTCTATGTTTTATGGTTTCTATCCTAAAAGGAGCATGTATCCTAAGTCTATGTTATCTAAGACTCATTCTTGGGTTTTTGTCCTTAAGTGTCACTAGTGTTGTAGGAGACCACAAAATTTTTGTTTCTAACCCTTTAGACATATGAGCAAATGTGACTGGGTTCAGGGATCCAAAAGAAATAAAAAGAAAATCCTAATGAAGTTGAAGTTACTACAAGGTCCTAATGCTGGGGAGTGTACAACCAATGGGGCTCCTTAGGGGCTATCTCAGTTTTGAGAGAACTTACAGCACCGGGGGCTATGACCCGGTGGTTCCGCCCGTAACACCCCCACCAGAGTGAATGGGAGCGACTGATGCATGTATGTAGGCTCCTTCGTCTAGTGCTCCCAAGTTCCTTGTCTTTGCTTTCCCAAAAGTGCCTCACAAGGAACACAGAAAAGAGAGAAAGGATTGTAGTGAGAGTAGACACTATTCTAAGAGAAACACAAATACATAGAAATTGAATTAGCAAAATTTATCTAATGCACATTATCAATAGAATGAAAAACAATATGAAAATTTTCAATATAAAGCATAAAGAAAGGCTATACATGGATCATGAGAAATCTAATAACATTCAGCATGAAGATTTATTATTGCAACAATTATATATAAAGCATGTGAAAACCTACTAGCATGGATATCATTCTTTACATCACAATATCAAACCAATATGATCTTTTTTAAAAAAAATTTATACACCTTACTTAACACAAATTTGATGCTAAGCAACAAACTAACTCGTTTAAATAGAAGCTTTCAACATTCTCGCAAGAAATACAATCACAAAAGGAAGATTTGATGCCAACTTATTCCCAAAATTCCAGACACATTTCGACATAATTACTAACATGCTTTCACATAAAGCTTCAACAAGTCTGAAAAAAGAAAGACGCAAATTTCGAGGAAGGGATGTAAGCATCTCATTGTTAGATATGTCTTTTCAAAGCCAGACATGCCTCTAACACACCTTCCGCTCTTATTCGACATTTAAGCCAAATGCATGTGAAAGGAAGGAAGTTTTGATGCTATTTATTATTCCTACATTTCAAGAAAGCGTTCGAAATATTCAACACAACTACCCACATCACTTTCCCTATAAAGCTTAAAATAGCGAAGAAGAAATAAGCCCCTAAACCAAAACCCAAACAAGCTCTTCTACTCTAAACCCAACCATGCCTTCAACCCGCAATTTATAAATCATCTTTAGAATCAAATGCAAATCAAATAAAGAAAACTCACCCGTGAAAATTCATTTCATTCTAAGAAGACTTAAAAGAGCCTTCTAACATCAAGCTTCCCAAATGCAAAGCCATTCGTAAAATTCCCAATTCTCAAAACAACTCATAGAATCTCCAAATGAAGCAACTCATAAAACCTTTCTCATATGAAATCCACCATGACCCTTTTCAACACGAAATAAATATTTTTGACGTGGGATAAATTCATGAAAATCTTATAACAAGAAGGTTCCATAAGACTTTCCTCTATAAAATGTTCGCAAAGCATATCGTAGAATTTCTCAAGGCAAAACGATTTACAAAACTTTTCCAAAAAACACAACTCATAAAATCCTCCAACATAAAACAAGCCATAAATTTTTTTGACAAAAGGTGAATCGTAAAGTTTTTCAATGGAAAATGTCTCATAAAACTTTCTAGCCGTAAAGTAATTCATAAAGCTTTCTAACAGATTCTATCATCCATACAATATGACATTAAAGATTTCAAAAAGAAGCTTTCAACTCAAATTCATGAACCTACTCTTATGTCAAGTATACAACCATTTGCCAAAAGTTCAAAGTCAATCTCATGCTATTGGAAAGAAAAAGAAAGAAAGTTAGTTTGATGCCCATTTGTTCTTCAACGTTTAAGAGACATTTCAACCAACATAAAGCACAAATCATATTTCAAGGAGACAATGCTTTTCCCATTTGAAACACATGAAAGACTCTCCAACACTTCTAGATTTATGCAAGTCATATATAAAGACACTCCAATGTGATCACAATCCAAGCCATCTCTTATTAGGCATTGAGACAAACTTCCCATATGAAATTGGTGGTGGATAGTATATTCATCAAAGAACCAAAATAACCTATAAAGAATAATTTTGACACTACAAATAATCTTTGTAGGACACTTTTATTTTGCCTAATGTAAGTTTTACCATTCAACAACATGCCATCATGTATGCTTGAAAAAGAAATATTGACAATCAAAATATCGAGGCATACGTATGTTCAATAAGCTACGAGGAAGAAACATCTAGATGACTTCACCTTTTTTTCCAAAACTCATGAAATGTTTCAACATAAATTATACAACGTCATATGAAATCAATATACATACATGTGATCAAAGCGTAGAATGGTTGAAACTATGTAATATAACTAGAAGCCTTTGCATTTACATAATATCAAGTATGTAAGTAGAATTCTAAACTCAAGATTATATATGCAGATGTCACATAAACATTACTAACGAACTACACATATCCCATCACATGATTCGGTTAAAATGCGAAATAATTATTACTTGCGCAATATTCACATAGAGTATCTCATACATGAATTAGCATGTGAATGTACCGTCGGATATATAAGTGTGACATGAAATCATAGAGAGTATATACATGAACTTAACATAAATCACAAGTTTTCTTTTTTTTATTAAGTGGATTATTTCATTACTAGCACGTACATGTAAATTTGTCAACGAACTCATACAACTAACACTAATACAAATAAATCAAATTCATTTATTTTGTGAGTGATAGACGAAGACAACTCATACATGTAAGTTTATTTGAGACTTCTAACATGTTTGTTTTGATAATCAACTTACAAATATAATAATAATAATAATAATAATAATAATAATAAATTAAATAATAATAATAATAGTAACAATAATGTTGATGAAGATAATAATAAATGAGAAACTCAAATTCATGCTCACATATTAATATTAGTTTTCATATAATATTCATAAAAAAAAAAGTTTTCATTCACACAGATTTTATATCAAACAAATTCTCATTTTTATCAATGTCCCATTCATGTTCTATGTTGAATAAGTTGTCAGAGGAATTGGTATTGAATTCGTCTCTATTTGTACATAAAAAAGGCTATCTTCATTAAAGTAGAAATTGCATTTTTTTGAATAAATGATTAGAAGAATGCTCTAATATATATATATATATATATATATATATATATATATATATATATATATATATATATATATATACATACTTATGAAACACCAACTAGCCTCAAAATTTTCTTTAAATATATAAATAAATCCATCCGAAAACTTTAGATTATCAAGAGGAAAATGATAGTCATTCATTCTAAGAATTTATTATGTTCACTAAAGCTATTTCCATTCCTTCTTCCACACTAGAGTTCTAGCGCCATGCTTGCGAAGGTCTTTAGAAAAATTTTGGAACTAGAAAACGACACTAAAAACTATGTAGAATGTAATTAGAAATATGTGTCCTCTTATATATAGTAGACCAAACAAGTTAATACCTATAGGATTGGAAGGATCTAAAGCATTCGACTAGCAAACGAATGAGATATTTAAAGATATCATCCCCTTTTTTTTAAACAACTTATGCTTACTAGCTTGTTTAATGATTTGGAAAAAACAGGATGTAACGAGCTAATTGGCCATAATCAAAGCTAGTAATATAATGAAAACATGATCGGATTTAGCAAAGCTTACCTTCCAGATATTTGCAAGGAGAAACGTACATAAGGGTAGTGGATTGGGAAAGGTGTTGGAAGAATTCAGGAAGCAATCGGGCAGATCTGGGCCGGCTTCACCTGTGCTGACGCCTGCTTGCAGCTGCTGGTTGAATGTGGAGGCATATTTGAGGAGTTGAGAGTGGGGAAAGGGTTCGGCTCAGGCTCCATTCGAATCAGGAAGGAGGAAAAGGGTCCGTCAGCTAGGATATAGGGTCGGCAGAGGGATGGCTTCGGCTTCCTCCCATACACGCCAGCAGTAGCAGCGAGGGAAGGAAGGGCTTCGGCTGAGTTGAGGTCGTGCGAACCAGAGGAGATCGGGAGAGGAACTTCTGTTCTTCCTTGCTTGCGAGAGAGAGACAGGAGCTACTCGGCTAGCTTGGCGTCGGGTTTGCTTCAGCGAACCAAGAGAGAGATCGAGAGGGAGATCGCGAGGGGGGGGGGGGGGGGGGGGGGAGAGCACCGCCCAGGCTTGCGAAAAAAAAAATCCCAAGAGCCCCTGGAGGGCTTCAGCCTTTTTTGCTTATGTGCGAATCCAGAGAAAAAAGGAGAGAGATCGCGTGAGTTCCAGCTCCTGTCCATCTGGGCTCCTGCTAAAGGTAATCTGAGAAATTACTTAAACGAGGAGTCACACGACTGAACTCCACAGCAAAAGCAGACTTCAAATTTCGGGAAGACCGGAGCCATCCACCACACTTCGTGATGTAGGAACAAATTCAAATACATTAGAAAGTTGATTGAAGTTCAATTGGAATTAAGTTAGGCTTACTGTACTGAAATCAAGCTTGATTTGGTTCAACTCAAATCGACTTGGGTTCAATTTGGGTCCGATTAGATCCAATTAAATAAGAATTAACACCACTACTATCAAAATCGAGCTCGACAAGGCTCTAATGCATGGATCAGGCCCGATTGAACTTAGTCGGGTCTAATTCGACCCGATTTCGATTCAATTTGAGTTCTATTGGGTCTTATTATTTTAATTTAACGAGATTGAAATTGAGTCGACGCGATCGAACCTCAAACCGAAATTGATTTGGATTAAATTAGACTCGATGGGACTAAATCGAATTGATCAAGTACAGTCGAACCTACTCGAGCCCAAACCCAATCCAATCAAAAGGCCACAAATGCGCTTGAGGGCAAATCATGATAAAATCGAGGTCAACAAACGGACTCCCAACAGGTGCGGCGAACGCAAGTGAACCGTACATGTTGGCATTGACCTCCCTACCTCTAGGAAGATGCAACCCTATGATCAACTAACAAGATTCACTAAGAAGATGTAATCCTACAATCAACTAATGAGACTTAAAAATCATACAATAGCACAACAATCATGCAATAAATGTCCCACCATGCTATGATCATACAATCACACAATGACCACGCAACCATGCAACAAGATAATCATATGATGATCATCAAATCACCCAATAATTATATAATTACACAATTTTTACATACTCATGCCATAGTCAATTAATTATATAACAAAAATCTAGCTACAGCTTAATCATGCACCCACACAGTAACCACACAACCATGCAATAGATCTATGGTAAATGTCGAATCATATCAAAGCACATAATAATAAGCAAATGGTCATGTCATAATCATACGACAATCACATGATCATACAACAAACATTAAATCCTATGATAAACACTCAATAATGAACTATCACCTAATCATGAAATGATCACATGATCATGCATCAAGCCCAAATATGCTACAATCCTTCAATCATACGATGAGCAATCCAAGATGCAATTATCACCTCAAGATTAAACAATTATGCAATGACCATGCACTCCATCAATTACTCAGTCACACAATTATCATACAATCATGCAGGCATGGTGGGACAAAAAGAAGAGAGAAAACCCAACACTCACCTGACCAACTCGAAACAGTGAATGAAGGAGACTCAAAGCTTACTAAACCAACCGTAAGAGAGAGTCGAAGGAAGGAGACCACCTATCTATCTAACCAGGTTAGAACGACAAAATAGGAGAAGAGATCTCACCCTCACATTAACAGATCGAAGCACTGTCGCAAAGAACTAAAGGAGACTCAACGATCACCTAGAACATGTGTCTAATATGATGCGATGAAGGAGGAATTCAATAATCAATTGACTAAATCAAACTAGTAAGGATAACAGCCAAAGGAAAGCAATCAAGGAAAATAATGGAATCATCTATCTGCCTGATTGCATCACAACAGCAGAATAGAGAAAAAAAAAGGGGTTCCACATCGAATATTCGCAACAGCGAATGGGGACAACTCAATATTCGCTTGACCATATTCGAAACAGCGAAACAAAGAGTAGAAAGGAAGGGAGTTCCACATTCGCCTAACCACATAGCAACGACGAATGAGAATGACTCAATATCCACCTGACCATATTCACAACAGCGAATAAAGAGCCCTCTCAAAGTTTAATGTCCACCTGACCATATTCGAAATGGTGAGACAAAAAGAGAGAAAGGATCCAACATCCACCTGACCATATTCGCAACGGTGGATGAGGATGACCCAATGTTCATCTAACCATATTCACAACAGCTAAACAAAGGGTCAAAGAAAAGGGGGAATTCAACATTCACCTGACCATATTCACAACGGTGAATCAGAATAGCTCAATATCCGCCAGACCATATTTGCAGCAGCGAATAAAAAGCTGCTCGATACCCACCTGACCATATTCAAAACGACGAATAAAGAGCTTCCCCGAGTCTAATGTCTGCCTGACCATATTCGAAATGGCGAGATAAAAGAGAGTCCAACATTCACCTGACCTTATTCAAAATGGTGAATGAGGATGACTCAACATTTGTCTGACCTTATTCGAAACGGCATAACAAAGAGTCACCAGAAAACTCAACAACCCCCAAACAAGAAAAAAAAATAAGGAGAATGAAGAGGTGGTGATGTATGCCTCCTAGGGACTCTGTCGGGCACCCAACCAGAAGTGGGGAGTTCAACATTCGCCTGACCACATCACAATGATGAATGAGAACTGCTCAATATCCACCTGACTATATTCGCAATAGAGAATAAAGAGCCCTCCCGAAGTCTAATGTCCACCTGACCATATTCGAAATGGTGAGACAAAAGAGAGAAAAGATCCAACATCCACCTGACCATATTCACAACGGTAGATGAGGATGACCTAATGTTCACTTGACCATATTCGAAATGGCTAAACAAAGAGTCGAAGAAAAGGTGGAATTTAACATTCACCTGACCATATTCGCAACAGCAAATGAGAATAACTCAATATCCGCCTGACCATATTCACAACAGCGAATAAAGAGCTGCTCGATACCCACCTGACCATATTCAAAATGTCAAATAAAGAGCTTCCCCGAGTCTAATGTCCGCTTGACCATATTCGCAACAGCGGGATAAAAGAGAAAGTCCAACATTCACCTGACCGTATTCGAAATGGTGAATGGGGATGACTCAATGTTTGCCTGACCTTATTCGAAATGGTGAAACAAGGACTCACTAGAAAACTCAACAACCCCCAAACAGGAAATAAAAATAGGGGGAATGAAGAGGTGGTAAAGTATGCCTCCTAGGACTCTATTGGGCACCCAACCAGAAGAGGGGAGTTCAACACTCGCTTGACCATATTCACAATGACGAATGAGATTGGCTCTATATCGACCTGATCATATTCACAACAACGAATAGAGAGCCCTCCCACAGTCTAATATCCACCTGACCATATTCATAATGGTGGGATAAAAGAGAAAAGTCCTACATTCACCTGACCATATTCGTAACAGTGAATGAGGACAACCCGATGCTCGTCTAACCATATTCACAATAGCGAGATAAAGGGTGAAAAGAGAAAGGCGGTTCAACATTCGTCTGACCATATTCACAACAGCGAATGAGAACAGCTCAATATCCACCTGACCATATTCGCAACAGCGAATAAAGAGCTTCTCCAAAAGTCTAATGCCCGCCTGACAATTTTTGCAATAGTAGAGCAAAAGAGAAAGAAGAGTCCAACATTCACCTGACCATATTCGTAATAGTGAATGAGGATAACTAAATATTTTCTTGACCATATTTGTAATAGCGAGACAAAGAGCGGAGAGAAAGGGGGGTTCAACATTCACTTGACCATATTCACAACAGCGAATGAGAACAGCTCAATATCCACCTGACCATATTCACAATAGTGAATAAAGAGCCCCCCCAAAATTCTAATGCCTGCCTGACCACATTCGTAACAGTAGAGAAAAAAAAAAGAAGAATCCAACATTCACCTGACCATATTCACAATAGTGAACGAGGACTACTCAATGTTCGCTTGACCATATTCGCAACAGCGAGACAAAGAGTTAAAGGCCATCTCAACAACCACCCAACGCATGCGTGCGTGATGCTGTGAGAAAAAAGAGAGGTAAAAGGTGAGAAATCTCAAGTGATGAGTTATCTAAGAAGTCCCAAACTTACGTTTTAGTTACCACATAGTAGAGGACAAATCGTCATGGCCATGCGTATCAAAACGTAAGCGAAATTCCTTAGGCAAAATCAAAATCATAGGCAACTAGAAGTAGTCAACTAATGTACATCTCTGTAGACGAGGAGGAACATACAAACAGCAGAGCAGAAAGTGATCTTACACTAAAGAAAGGGCAATTATAGTGGCGAGGGGATACACTCGCCACTAAGAATAATAACCATATCACAGATCAATGATTATTAAAGAATCACAGTGGTAACACCCATACTAACTGATGGTACCCTGTGAGAGGTGCAAGTAACATCTACACATCCCAAAAATTGCTCCTGCAGCCAAGAGCAAGATTTCAGGGGAGACTATATTACTAAAGGAAGTAAGGGATTGACTTTCTACTAGAAGATCTGAATCCACCAGGAAAATAATTATTAAGGAATCACAGTGGTAACACCTATACTAACTGATAGGACCTTGTGAGAGGTGTTAGCAACATCTACACATCCCATGAACTGCTCCTGCAGCTGAGAGCGAGACTTTAGTGGAAACTATGTCGCTAAAGGAGGTAAGGGATTGACGTTCTACTAGAAAATCTGAATCCACTAAGAAATGATGTTAACATCTGAAGCAAGATGTACCACATCATTAGTGGGGAACACACAACTTCCGCCATAAAAGAAAAGGAGTGTAAATTTATCTCCTAAGCAATCATAAAAATGATTTATAGAAGAGAATAGTGATAACACTTTAGAAGGGATGCCAACATCTCTCAATAATGAAGCTGGGTTCCTATTGTAACAAGGGTAACCGATTTCACAAAACTGAACATAGAGAGGTATATAAATTTTGGAGCATAGAATCCATATCCCACTTGTATTAAAGGAAATGAACTTTGCTCGAATAAGAGCTTCTCCCTGCTCTCCCTCTCTCACTTTATTTCTCATATTATTTTTTTATATATTTATATTGTATCCACAATCAAAGATTGGGTATATCTCATACTATCAAAAATAACACATGGTAGAGGGAACGTTTACCATATCCATGAGTTAATCCTAATATAAAATATCCTCTAATGACTGTAATACAAAGAGAGGGAGATATGATTGGCTTTGATAACCCAGGCCATATTCGTCACATGAGTAAAATTGGAGGAGATTGATACTACACATAGGATCTTTGAAAGAACATCAAATTGGCTTTGATAACCCAGGCCACATTCAACTTGTATGAATGATCTGGGGAGAGAGAAACTATACACAAGGTCTTTAAGAGAACATCATATTAGCTTGGATAACCCAGGCCACATTCAACTCATATGAATGAACTGGGGAGCACAACTATCACAATAAAATTTATAGATAAAGGAAATTTACATTATGATAATGAGTCAACATCACCACACCTGACTAATATAGGTTGGGTGTGGACCCAGTATCATATCTCATAGGAGATCTGAATTAGTGGTTTTGATATCCCAGACCACACTTGGGGGTGACAAGTGAAACTGGGAGGCCGACACTCACGGTAAACTCGAGTGTATCAAAATCTGATGAGTCTACAATGAGTTAGATAGATCATTTAATTCATATATGAAGAAATCATATGACTCACACTAGGGAATGAGAAAAACCCTAGGAATTATGCAGATTAGTTTTGATAACCCAGACCACACTCAAGCTGATGAGTGAAATTAGGGAGCTAAAACTCATGGGAAACTCAAAGATATGAATCTCATGAGTTTATGCTGAGCTAGGAAAATCATAAAGTTTGAATATATATGAATCGTATGACTCACACCAGAGGAATAAGAAAAATCCAAAAAAAATTAAATGTATTAGTTTTGATAACCCAGACCACACTCAAGCTGATGAATGAAACTGGGAGGGTAAAACTCATAATGAACTTGGAGATATCAAAAATCTCATAAGAGGTTCACAACAATCTGAATAAAATCACATAACTCATATGTGATGGGAAATAATCAGATGTTGGAGCTCAATGATTCTCATGCATGAATTTTCCAAAGAAAAAGGTGAGCACCTAAACATACTCACTAAGAGATGTTGAATACTCACCACTTAATCGAGATAAGTTTGATTTATACATTTTTTTTTTAAAGAGTAAGAATTTTATCAAAGAGTAGGAATGGTCATTTTCAAAATGGAAAATTCACCTCTTGATTATATGGACCCAGTCCAAAAATAACCAAGGGAACATATTCAAAAATATTTAATAAGATGTATATTAACTCCATCTAAACCCAAAAAGAGTAGAGATTTAAATTTTGCTAACCCAGCTTAAGCTCTCTACAAGCTAGACAGGGCTCTCTCCCTTATATATATTTTTGAATTGAAATTTAAATCAAGAAAGATTAAATTAGAGGAAGAAATTAAATCTTCTCAACTTTCTTGCATGAAATATTTTTATATCTAATAGAATATCATTGCATGATAATGAATATGAAATTATGCTTTTCAAACTCAAGTGTCAAACATATCAAAGGACACATGGGCTTTCTGAGATTTAAAGATTTACAAGAAATGAAAGCCATTTACTTATTCATTTTGGGCACATTTTGTGCATCTTTACTCACTTTGGCGCACTTTATGCATCTTTTCATTATTTAACACACCTTATGCATCTTTCATTTTGGCACACTTTATGCGTCTTTTTATTTTTATAATTGGCTTCCTTTCTAAATCTCTAAAAGAAGACTTTCTTAGTTGTAAAATCATCTTCCAAATATAAGAGAAGAAAACTCACTCTCTTATGTAAGGAGGAAAAAATCCACAAAACAAACCCAATCCTATGATAAAGATGAATAACCTGATTGAGAAAATTATGAAATAGATTCATGAGCATACAAAAGATGCCTATGAGATAGAAAATCGCAAGATAATAGAGAAGACTTTCACTTCTAAGTCCAATTTTAATTTGACATAGATTTTAATTCAGAAATGAAATCACCCCATACAAGGGTTGGGAGGGAGAGGACATACTCTTTAATGGATCATCATGAATTTTCTTCTTTAAGTGCTTAGAGGAGTCAATCACAATTCATATTTTAAGTAAAAATGGAGGTAAATTTTCATTAAGAAAAATAAATCAAAAGCTCTCTAAGAAAAATTTTCTCAAAAGTTTGCCTTTTACTTTGACTTTCAAACTTTTTCTCAAATCAACTTTTCTTTTGAGAACATAGGAAGAATGTGTACCATGAAAGGTAGAGCTAGAAGCATCAAAAGATAAAAAAAATAGCTCAAAATTTTCTTCTTCCATCAATTCATTATCAATATAAGGGAGAACAAGACCACTTAGTGTAAGTGCTAGAAGCGATTTTATCTTCCCTTCTAAAGTCATTAGAAATTTCTCTCTCATATATTTTTTTAATACATGAAGTGAAAAAATGTGCTCAGTAAGCACTACAACAAAAGAAGGAGTAACTGGTAAAACAACTAGACTGGCAACTGTCGACTTAGCCTGCGAAGTCCTCCTCTCAACTACCTATGAACTTTGAATTGTATGTCTGATCATGCCCCATCTAGCAATAACATATCTGGTGAACAGGAACATCCTCGTGTGACTCTTCTCTCAATAAGTCATCCTTGGAGAAGGTCTAATCGAGGGCCTCAATATATGGACCCATTTAAGAAGAGATTTTATGGGGACTGTGGGCGGGCACTGATTCCAACCAAGCTAAGGAACTATCCGGAGGGTAACATCCTTGTCAACTACAATAGTATCACAAACTATCGGTACTACTGTTGATCCTGACTGAAGAACTGTCACTATCTATCTAATTGCAGGAACAACCTGTACTATCTCGACAGAGTGATCTATCTGTCTGTACCTCCACACCCATCTACTATGATGGGACCCGGTAAGGATATCTGACTGTCGAAGGGCAACAATGACAACAGAACTGAGCTGAGGTCGGTGTGGTTTCAGGTGTAAAGGAACTACTCCCTACTACACTGGCTCTTTATGAGCCACAAAATCTGTCATATGCCGGGCTGCTGCATCCGCTACTGCTAAATGCAACCCCCTATTCCTATTTCTTTGGGCCCATCTCGCAAGGCCAGAAGTGGAGGAAGATGCTTTATCGGAACCAACTGACTGGACAACTGGAGGAACATGAGTCACAGGAGGGGGAAGCATCGAGGTCTGCTCGGCAGCCTCGGGGTGAGAAAGCCTAGAGAAAACTGAAACCCGAAGGGTAGGAGGTGGAGGGAGCTCGGCCTGAATGCCCCTCTTCCTTGAGGAGGAAGGAGGAGGGGAGACCAGAGCATGAGTAGCCTCTATCGGGGCAGCAGGAAAGGGGACTACGGGCTGTCGACCCTGAGGGGCCGGAGCTGTCCGAACAACAAGTGCTCTAGGCGCTGGCCGCCTAAAAGCCAGATGTACGGGCTGGACAAGAAGTGGCCTAGGCACTGGCTTCCTAGCCACTAGGCGCACTGGCTATGCACAAAGAGCATCGGGACGAACAGGTGCTTGGGCTGGCTGCCGAGCAACTGGTCGTCCAAAAGGACGCATGGCTACAAGCCCTCTCCTCTATGGGGGAGAGAAGGCTGCAGTCTCAGAAGGGGTCGGCCTGCCAAGAGTGACGTACGTTGAGTCGGTGAAAGATCCAAAGGTGATCCCTCCCGCAGGTGGGCTCGAGAGCAGGAACTCAGGAAGTGTCACTCGTAAGTCAGAGCCAAAACAAAAGGTAATAGAAGGACCAAAAATGCCATCGTGCTGTCTGCTAATATAAAACTGAAACAATTAGCAACAGACGATACGACGAGAAAGAAAGAAGAGAAGAAAGGGTGGAACAACCAAACAGGCTAGAAAAGGAAGAACCTAGCTAAGAAGCACCAAACACGGAAAACACACAAGAGAGAATAATAGAGAATCTAAAGATGGAGAGAGAAATCTCTCCCACCGTGGTCGCCAGAAATTTGTGGGTCTACGAAAGGATTCTACTTGTGGGGAATAGATTGTAAAGGGTACGACCGCACTATCCCGTAGGACAAAACGATCGTAGACCTTTACACTCTACACATGTAGGCCAATGGGAGGGTAGATGGGATTATACATATGATTAATCATGAAGGATAGAGGCTTTCGCCTACACACCTCGATGGGTAATAATATGCATAACCCAAGAGTCACGAGATTCCCCTCATTCGATACATCAGCTCGAATGGGATTTATTTGATGTGGGGATCAGTCTTCCACAGGCGCAAGCCCCCGTGGTTAATTACATCTTAGACATTAGCCTAAGAAAATTCTCGATTAAGGACGCTATATTATTCTCTCGAATGGGTTTGACACATTAGGGAAAATCTAGGCTCTCCTAATCAAGGGGATGAAAGGTCCAATTGGGCTAATCAACAAGCACAGATTATATAGTCATTCAGAGGATTAAAAGAGACTAAACTGATGAAAAAGAAAGAGACATTGCATTCCAATCATGCATGAGAGAATAATGGAGGTGGCGCCATCCATGTGACGTGGATAGGCAGGGTTTATAACCCCAGAAGAAGAGGGAGCTTACCCACCGATGAGGCATACTATGAGACACTAATAGTAGTAGCCTTGAGCCCTAAATCTAAGGTGGATTTAGTGTTCTACACAACACTAAAACCTGTGTCCTAGCTAATACATTCTGGGCTTATATCCTGCCTGAAATGCAAAGCCAGCTAAACCACCTAATCGTATAAAATCCATACTGTCTGGTCTTTATGAAAGATAGGTGGGTGGCTGAGAGTTTGGAATTTGATATCGACATCTAGAGAGGTTTTCTAAGTGACCTTGGACTTATGTATGGTACTATACATCTAGGACTAATGCAATTAAATTTTAATTTTAATTAGTTACTAATGTAATGCATGGTAATCAAAATATCAAAATCAGAAATGCATGAAATCTTAAAAAGGCTTATAAAAATAATTTTTTTTAGAAAAACTAGGCTTCCCCAGGTTCAAAACCTCATTCTCATAGGTCAGATTATCTGAACTCTACCCGCACGCGGGGAAGTGTTTAAACAAGGAAGAGAGAATGCATCGATATGTATGCGACCCCGAATGATTCCGGCTATTCCCTAAATTGTTATCTTTATATGTTATTTAATTCTTAAAATTTTAATTTTAATTACGAGTAGAAAAATTTTATCCCTAAAGAGCCTAGCGAGTCAGGCACATACACATGTAAGAAAGAAATCTATGAAAATCATGTCATTTCTACTGCGCAAACAGGTAAGTAAATCATCACATCAAAACCATAGAAAAGAGTGACCAAAGTCTATGGCAAGTGCCATACAATATAAACCCAGAGTGCAGAAAAGTAATGGTGGCCAGGCTCCACCAACAACAACCTGGATTCTAATCTTATAGAATAACGCAAATCTTAAAATGAGATATTTTGTCTTCATTTTCATCTTCTAGTTCTTCTGTGGATTGCCTTCCTTCAGCCTCCTTGTGGTACATCCCCAGTAGGATATCCAAATGAAAAAGAAATTCCCTGTAAGGGGGCTTTCTTTTCCCTTTGGATCCCTAACATCTTGTTAAAATGTCTCATTTTAAAGGTAAAGAAGATTAAAGAAGAAAAGGTCTAGACTCTCCTATAGGTTATCCTAAGCAATTGAAATCAAAACATCCCAAGCAGTTATATATATGAAATAAAATTACTCAAACCAGCCACACTTGGCCATGCTCTAATTTATTTGGGGGATAAGAAGCTAAAGCACATGTACCAGTTATTTATGATTTATTTATTTTTTTAGCCCCCTTTTAGCACTGTATGAGCATGGCCACCTGCAAAAAACATCGTTAGTATCAAAATCATCCCTAACCTATGGGTAATCTATCGCACATCACATCATAGAAATAATACAGTGAGTAAAATCATCATCACAGAAAAACAATTACAAGTAAACTAAAATAACCAGCACACGTGTCACATGTAAATCGCCACATCACAGAGATAGAAAGGAAGAAAACACTGGCCTAACCTAAAGTTAGAAGTCATGTCCTAAAAAACAAATCTAAGTGTGTGTAGGCTATGTGGTTTTAGGTATATCCTATATAGGGTGGTTTAGTTAAAGTTATTTGTAACTTAATTTGTTGAAGGTCAAAGGGAGACTTTAATTTATGTATAAGTATTAGTAATTTAAGATTGATTTTAAGAGTTTTATTTTTAGTGTTTAATTGATTACTACCTTTGTTGCTCACCGAGACCGTGAGGTTTATTTCACCCTCCTTGGGGCTAACTTAATAGCCTCGTAGGCTTGGGTTACCTAGTAATAACCAACTTTGTTGAGTTACTTGAGTTTGTTAGAAATTAAAAGAAAGGTAAATTAAGTGATTCATTATTAATTAAGGGATTTGTTGATTAATCGTAAAGGATTAGATACTTAATGATTTGATTAGGAATTAAATATCTTTTATGCATTTGATTTGGGCTCTTACTAATTTGTTGGACGTTTTGATTATAGGTTGGTTATTATTAATGATTAATTCAACTTAGATATCTCTACACTAATCCTATGGTAGAATGCCACTATATTTTTTATGTTTTATAGTTTTTATCCTAAAAAGAGCATGCATCCTAAGTTTATGTTATCTAAGACTCATCCTTGGGTTTTTGTCCTTAAGTGTCACTAATGTTGTAGGAGACCACAAAGATTTTTGTTTCTAACCCTTTAGACATATGCGTAAATGTGACTGGGTTTAGGGATCTAAAAGAAATAAAAAGAAAATTCTAATGAAGTTGAAGTTACTACAAGGTCCTAATGCTGGGGAGCGTACAACCAATGGGGCTCTTAAGGGGCTATCTAAGTTTTGAGAGAACTTATAGCACTGGGTCCTATACTCATAAATTTAGTGTCTACCTAAGAGTGTATTAAAGGATGTTTCTAAATTATTTATATGAAAATTTGCTTCTATTTTTAACTCCTAAATTTTTAATAGTAATGTAATCGACCCTAAAGCCCTCTAGCACTTCTCATTAATCATGTGTAGCATCATCTTATCAGTGCTAAGTCTACATATGTCTACTATAAGATAGGAGAGAGTCTTAATATAAATAATTTTGACCGATGCACCCAAATCAAACAAGGAATTATGGCTAATTTGGACCAGTCTTATGATTTTAATTATAAAAAACATTATAGAACTCCCTACTATGCTCTCCTATTATTATTATTATTATTATTTCATATTTGTTCTTATGCACTAATATTTCAAGTCCACCGTACACCACACAAAGTAATCAACTCAAGATTGGTTAGAATAGGGTTAAGTATCTTTTAGAGTGTATTTAAATATTTCTTGAGTCAAAGTCATATATTTGGTGGATGTTAAACTTCGTGAATGTGCACACACACACACACTTAGGGGAGGGACATAGTGAGAAAATTAGAAGTATAATTTTCTAAACTAATCATATTATATGATCTAGATCATATTATACGATCAACTATTCAAAAAATTATTATAATGGCTAATCGCAAAATTAAAGCTATTTGAAATAATCGTACTGTATGATCTAAATCATATAGGATGATCATCAAGATCTCAGTCACCAATCATATATTAGGCAATATTTAAAATTCAAAATCTATACTAATCGTACCGTATGATAGGTATCATATTGTACCATATAATCAAATCTTACCTAAATTAATATTATAATTAGGGGATCAAATTTTGATTAATTGATCCCGTCAGATCATATCGTACGATTTGATCGATCGTACTATAAGACCTAATCTTTATATGGGATTATATTTATTCATCACCAATCATACGGGATGATAATCAAATTTGATTGAACTAATCATACTATGAGGTGCATTATATCATACTGGATAATTAATTCAAATACTTAAACTAATCATACAACACCTTGCTTTTTGTATAGTACTAATAGGGCTATTCAAACTAATCATACTGTATAATCATGGATCATGGATTGTTCTATGTTATATGTGTCAATAAAATTTAATTATTAGGGTTTTTTGTGAAGCCTTATAGTTAAGCGTTCTTAATAGATCTGTTTGGTTGTTAGGTTATCTATGAAAGTACGAGATGCGCCAAGAGGGGGGTGAATTGGTATTTTTAAAAAATCAATCCTAAACAAGAGTTCTACCTTTTGTATTTTTTAAAGATAACTTAACGAGTAAAGTACGGAAGCAAGTAAAACATTCACAACTATGATATTGGTGATACAATTATAACTTTCACAATACAAGATTTAAAATATAATTTTTCACCAAGCAATTCAAAGTACTAATTAAAAGCATGAAAAATAAAGTACGGTAAAATGGAAAAAGTACACCAGAGATTTTTATAGTGGTTCGGTCACTTGACCTATGTCCACTCCCCGTAGTCCTCTACTCTGGGATTTGCACTAGAAAAACTTGACTCTCCTTTTACTCCCACAGCAAGGCGGAGAAGCCTTTATAATACTCACTTTCACCTCCCTCGGTGCGGTGGAATACCAAACGCTATGTCACCCTCCTGGTGACGGCAGTGGACCTTCTCCTTTTTCTCCCTCCTGGAGATGGTAGAGTACCTTGACGACGTTGATCTTGAAGCGACTCTTCCCTCGAGAACTTTCTCGAGACTCCCCAAAGCCATAAGAGGAGTAAAGCATGCAGCTAGCTTGGAGCCACCGTGTGATCCCCTCACACTACTTCTCCCTCACGCTCATGCTCACCTTCAACTTCCTCTCGCAAGCCCTGGATATCTCCGAAGAAAAACTTCTCCTTCAAGAGTCCCCTTCCTCCCTCAAAGCCTCTCACAGCAAGAAGATAGACCAACCACTCATAAAAGATTTTTAAAGTTGTTTTTATATCAGGCTCCAAAAATCCCTAAAAATTTTAACTTTTACGTCTCTGTTCGTACAGTATGATATATCATCATACAATACGATCAGTTCAAATACAGCTTCGTCGAGTACGAGCACAGACGAACAATTCTCAAATTTTATACATATTATACTGTATGATCTGTATATCGTACAGAACGATCATGTTGATTTCTACTGTTCGTACAGGACGATCTGTGGGACGATCCCTAGGATAAAAGAATTTGTCTCAATTAGTCGTCTAGCACTCCACTAGTCGTACAGTATGATTAGTTCATTTCAGGCTATCATCCTGTATGATATGAATATCGTCTAGGATGAATAGAATAAAAAACCTTGGTTTCGTCTAGTACGACTGAAGGGACGAATGAAATCGTCTCTGTCTGTCATACGATACGATATATTATCGTACAGTACAATCGACTTTTAAATAAGAAACCAACATTTAATTCCTGATTATGGGAGATAATTTTGGTAAGAATTCAATTAATCGTACCGTATGATATTTATCGTACAGTACGAACAGTTCAAAAATTAAAATTATAATCTTACCAAACTTATTCTGGCGGCTAGGGTTTTTCAATTGAATCTCATCATACAGTACGATTACCATCGTACAGTATGATTAGATTACAAAGATAATCATCTAAAAAATAGCCGTTAGCCTTAGCATTATTGATTAATCGTACAATATGATTTAAAATCGTACAGTACGATATTTTTTTTTTAAAATTTAACATGAAAACAAATCTCCCCCTGTGTGTGTGCATGGTTTCTCCTTTCATATACATGCTTCTATGGCAGACTAAAGAAAATAAAAAAATAAAGAAATTAAAAATTACAGAATTTTCAACATCCTATTCTACCCGATTTGAGTCTCCAGCAACTTTGAGCAGTGTACATCTGACCTGAAATATTAGTGCTCATATACAAGGATAAACATTTGTAATATTAAGCAAGTCCATATGGATTCAGTAAGTATTAGTTATCACCATCAAAATTAAGTGCTCGGGATCCTGAATTTTAACAATCTCCCCCTTTTTGATGGTGTCAAATAATATTTTTTGATGTTTACAATTTGTTATGTCTTCCTTAGCTCCCCCTCAGTAGGATAATAGATTATAAAATAGGAGGAATGATTTGATTTTTTTTATTTAAACAGAACGATCATAGATAAACAACAGATAGCATTACAATAGATAAACAACAGATAGCATTAAAATTAAGGACATAATAATACAGAACACTTCTCCCCCTTTGGACAACAACAAAAGGGAAGACCAATAAGTACAAACAAGAATTACAACAGAATAACACAAGCAACTGCAAATAAAAGAAACTAATAAGTAGGATAGAACAGAAATAAATGAAAGCACTTCAAAGATCGGGATCCTGATCCAGAGGTTGTGGAAACAATTGGTAGTACTGATGGAGGGACGCAAACTGGTAATCGATGGAGGTGAAGCGCTCCCTAAACCAGTTCATATCACTTTCTTGTTCTTGATGTTGTTGAGCAATGTGGGAATCCAGCCTAGTCTCCAAACGATCAAGGCGTTGAATGATGTCATCGTAAGGGTAGGTAGGATGGGCAGGACCAGGCTGGTGTATTGGTGGTGGTGGAGGTGCGTCGGCAAGAGCAGCAGCCTCTTCTTCATCAAAATTAGGATCGGCGTGAGCGGCCCCCTGATGGTATAAGATACGAAAAGAGGCATCTGAGTAGAAGATAAGAAGATGATCTGAAGGTAGAGAATAATGAATTTGATACTTAGCATCTAAGATGTAGCCTATGACATGTCCTAAAGCAAGGTTTAGTTTTCGGCGAGCACCCGGATATCGGTACGCAGACAGGGTATGGATATAATCAAAAATCATTTGGGCTTCATTGAATTTAGTTCCAGACATTATTAGATAAGTGACCACAGACAGCAGTGGAGTAATATGGATGCGGTCTTTAGCTTTGGATATGATGGACGTGCGAAGGACATGCTGGATAACACGTGCATTTTGATTTAAGGTTTGGATAAGGGGCAGGTGTTGATTGGATGGGACACCTCTAAGGGTCATGTTAACTGAGGTCCAATCAAAATCATGTGAGATCATAGATTGGGGACGAGGGCCGTTAGTGGATAGCCCAATATGTGCAGCTATGTCGTTGACGGTGATAACGACATGTTGTTTGCATATATAGGAAGTGAAGGTGGTGTTTTCAAGGTCGACTTTAAGATTTACAAGAAATTCAAAAAGTAGTTCGGAGTGGAAAGGAAATGCTAACGTCAACAGGAATTGAAGAGTAGTGGAGGCGAAAAGATTCATCACCTCGAAGTTCAGAGCGGCTTGATTCAACATTCGAGATGGGTTGATTTTAGCTTCTTTGAATTTATTATATGCTTTCTCGTCAGCAATGGAGAGAAAATGATCGTCGAATCGCCGAGAGGAGGAAGAGCTCCCGATAATCATTCAGCCGCGCTTGCTTGCACCAGACATTGTGGAAGAAGTGAATTGAGAAAGTGAGGAAATTCGGAAGAGGAGTGAGTGAGTTCAGCCAATGAAGGCCTCCATTTTATAGAATTTTAGAACTATCGTACAGTACGATTGAGGATCGTATAGTATGATAGGTGCAATTATGTTATCTGGACGACGGTTCAGAAAAAGAGAGTCAAATCGTACAGTGCGATTAGAATTGTACTGGATTAATGTGAGTGAGAGGTGTTCGTCCCGAGAAGTCGTCTGAATGACTTTTTGACAAATGGATCGTACAGTACGAACAAGTGTTCGTACAGTACGATAGTCAATAATTTTCGTACCGGCCGATCTTAAATTTGTCCCAATCCACATTGACACGTGGTTCGTACAGTACAATGTGGTGTTCGTACTGTACGATTACTAATAATGTGTATCGTACAGTACAAATAGTGAGTCGTACCGTACGATATGTTCAAGCCATGAGAGATCTGGATCGTGGAAGGAGCGGATGGCTGAGATTTATGTAGTTGGGATAATCGTACAGTACGATATGTGATTCGTATAGTACGATGTGCACAGAAATTCAAGGTTTGTCATCAGCAAGGCAAGAGGATCAGGAAACCATTTTTTTATTATTATATTTATTTTAAAAGAAAACTAAACAACATAGCAAAACTATTTTTTTTTTAAGCTTGAATGTCTATGACACCTAATTTTATTCTCAAGGTGCTAAAGGTGTCATAAGCTAATGGTTTTGTAAAAATATCAGCCAATTGCTCTTCAGTAGCAACGTGGTGCAGTTCAATATCTCCTTTAGCTATGTGATCTCTTATGAAATGATGTCTAATGTCTATATGTTTCATTTGTGAATGTTGAATTAGATTTTTGGATATACAAATAGCACTAGTATTGTCACACATGATTGGGATGGTTCCTACTAGATTTAACAGTTGTTATTTTAACCACAAAACTTGTGCAACACAGCTACCTGCCGTCTTCGGCTGTTGATAGGGCTACCGAATTCTATTTTCTACTGGACCATGAAACTAATGATTGTCTAATGAATTGACAGGTACCAGAGGTACTTTTTCTATCTACCCTACATCCTACAAAGTCTGAATCTTAGTACCCTAAGATTTCAAAAGTAGTGCTGTGTCTAGGATACCAAATTCCTAAGTTTGGGGTGCCTAGTAGATATCTAAGAATTCTTTTGACAGCAGTCATGTGAAATTCTTTCGGGTCTGCTTGAAAGCGGGCACAGAGACACACACTAAACATTATGTTCGGTCTACTAGCAGTCAAGTAGAGAAGTGATCCAATTATTCCTCTATACCTCTTTTGGTCTACAGACTTCCCACTGGGATCTTTATCCAATTGAATGTTAGAGCTCATGGGAGTATTCATAGCCTTAGCATTGTTCATTTCATATTTTTTCAGAATATAATTTATGTACTTAGATTGGCTAAGGAACATTCCACCTTCCATTTCTTTTACACTAAACCCAAGGAAGTAATTAAGTTCTCCCATCATACTCATTTTAAACTCATCACTCATTATTTTTGAAAATTCATTACATAAGTTTTTCTCCGACGATCCGAACAAGATGTCATCTACATAAATCTGAACAATAAGTATCTCAACTCCTACCTTCTTCAAGAATAAGGTGGTGTCAACACTACCCTTAACAAAGCCTCTATCTAGTAGGAATGTACTAAGTCTTTCACACCAGGCTCTAGGTGCTTGTTTTAACCCGTATAGTGCCTTTTTCAGTTTGAACACATGGTTTGGAAATTATGAGTTCTCAAATCCCGGGGGTTGCTCCACATAAACATCTTTCTTGATTATCCCGTTCAGGAAAGCACTCTTGACATCCATTTGATACAGCTTAAAATCCCTAAAATAAGCAAAGGCTAACATGACCCTGTGGCTTCTAGTCTAGCTACCGGAGCAAAGGTTTCTTCAAAATCTATTCCCTCAATTTGGTTATACCCCTTTGCTACTAACCTAGCCTTGTTTCTCACTACTACTCCAGAGTCATTCATTTTATTTTTAAAGACCCATTTAGTTCCAACCACACTTTGTCCTTTAGGTCTTTTGACTAATTCCCACACATCATTCCTAACAAACTGATTTAGTTCCTCTTGCATTGCTAGGATCCAGAATTCATCTCCTAAGGCTTGATCTATATTCGTGGGTTCAACCATGGAAATGAATGTAGAATGACTGACTTCTTTCCTAAGTCCATGGCTAGTTTTCACACCTTCTAATGGGTCTCCTAAGATTAATTCTCTAGGATGATTAGAAGAAAATTTCAAATCACTAGGCGATTATTCCTGAGGTTCTGCTCTAGTCTCTATGACAATGGTTTCTACTCCCCATTTAATCTTAACTTCTTCTTCATGATTAGATTCAAAGGTCTTATTGGATTCTTCAAATATCACATGGTTAGACTCTTCTACTACCAGGGTCCTCTTATTAAAGATTCTATAGGTTTTACCTACATATGAGTAGCTTAGGAAAACCTAGAGTAGTCATCCACTATTACAAATCCATACAACTTCCCTCCTAGGCTGGCTATACTAACAGGTCCGAACAGGTCCATGTGGAGAGTTTCTAGTAGCCTAGTGGTGTTGATATCCTTGATTGCATGAAATGAAGATTTAACTTATTTTCCTAATTGGCAGGCATCACAAAGATGGTCCTTAGTAAATTCTAATTTAGGTATGCCTCTAACTAAGTCTTTCTGAGTGATGTTCCTAAGTGTTTTTATACTAGCATGGCATAGTCTCCTATGCCATAGCCAAGAGTCATCAGCTATTATTTTCAGACACAAAGAGTTTGAGTTTTCAATGCAGTTTAAATCTAACATGTAGACATTATTTATGCATTTTCCTTCTAATACAAGTGTACTATTTAGGCTAATCATGCATTTATTAGACAGAAACTTAATGTCAAAGCCCTTATCACATAGTTGACTAATACTTAAAAGGTTATGCTTTAAACCATCAACTAACAATACATTTTTAATTATTAAATTCTTAGAGTTTCCAATAATACCTGAGCCTACCACTTTTTTGGTGGTGTTGTCTCCCAGAGTTACCTTACCTCCTGACCTAGCCTCCAGTGTCACGAACTGCTTCATGTCTCCAAGCATGTGTCTCGAGCAGCCACTGTCCAGGTACCACATGCTCTCACTAGGTCTTTTGTGAGAGCATCCCTACAATGTCAATCACAGGTTAGCTTTAGGAACCCAAGTGAGTTTGGATTCCAACCTATTCTTATGTGAATGAAATATATGCATGTTATGCTGTGATGAATGTGATTTAGGTCTCCACACTAGATGTGTCCTATGGTGAATTATGCACGTGCGGGCTATGTGACCTAGCATGCCACAAGAATAACATCTAACACCGGGAAATGGGTTCACTAATCTACGGGGTGGTAGTGCCTATTTCTGGGTTTGGATGATGTATGCTTTGCTGGTTTTGAATGAGATGGTCAATATGGTGGAGGTTGAAAAAACTCAGCAAACGTGGGAGGTGTTTTATTATTTTCGAATGCGTGAAGTTTTTCATTTAAAAACTTATTCTTTTGGTTAAGGCTTGCATATTTAAATCTCAATGTATGCTCACTCCAATTTAGTTCCTCTGCAATCTCTTCTAGTTCCTTAAATGCATTCTCTAGTTCAATATGTGATGATTTCAAGGTATCATATGCAGTGGTTAACTCAATATGCTTCTTGTTTAATGCATCATATTCATCAAGCAAAGATATATGATCTTTATCCAAGTCAAAAAAATTCTTAACTACACTAGCATGCTCATTTTGTAAAGTACTAAATTCAGTGTTAAGACTAACATACTTTTTCTTTAACTTTTTATACGAGTCATAAATTTTTTAAGAAATAATAAGCAGTTCATCATAAGACAGTTGACATACCTCATCTTGATTTGATTGATCAAGATTATCATTAGTCATAAGACATAGATTCGTTACCTCCTCCTCTGCTTCTTCTTTTGATGATTCTGAGGCAGAGTCGGCCCAAAACACTTTTTGTGTCTTAAATTTGCCCTTCTTGAGCTTTAATCTTTCCTCACCCTTTTCCTTGGTTTGATGAGTCTTGATGTTGGGGCAATCAGCTCAGAGATGACCGGGTTTCCTGCACTTAAAGCAAATTGTGTCGGATGCAACTTTAGTATGCTTTGAGCTTTTACCTTTATTCCAATTGCTTTGATGATGGCGCTGCTTTCTTTTCAGAAAATTCTTGAACTGACGAGTCATCAAGGCGATGTCGTCATCTTCCTCCGCTGCTGAGCTGTCACTTTCAGAGTTATTTGCTTTTAAGGCTACCGTTCGCTCCTTCTTCTTTTCACCTGCATCACTTTGTCGTTGACTCACTCCTTTCTCGTAGGCAATGAGTGACCCAAGTAAATTGTCAATAGAATAAACATTCAGATCTTTTGACTCAGTTATTGCAGTGATTTTAGCATCATACAAGCTAGGCAAACATCACAATATTTTATTAACTTTTTCTGAGTTAGACAACTCTCTCCCTAAAGCATGCAGAGATGTTACAATATGTGTGAATCTAGTGTACATGTTAGATATCGTTTCACTAGGTTTCATGCGGAATAGTTCGTAATCAAGTAGCAGTATGTTCAACCTAGATTGTTTGACCTCACTAGTTCCTTCGTATGTCATACACAGTTTGTCCCAAATTTGCTTACCAGTAATACAGGTTGATACTCGCATATAGTCTTCTGATTTTAATACGCAAAAGAAACAATTTAGACATTTAGCATTTAACTGTGCAAGTTCTCTATCCTCAATGCTCAATTCATTAAATGATATTTCAGTTTTAATTCCATTCAACATACGAAACGGTGCAGAATAACCTTCTTGGACCAACATCCACATGAGATAGTCTAGAGACTGTAAAAATGTAGACATGCATATTTTCCAGAAATCAAATGGTATATTGTCAAATAAAGGTGGACGGGTTATAGAGTAACCCTCCGTAGTGTTACGGTTACCAAATTGAGCCATGGATCTTACGTTTCTAGGTTTTCTAAAACACTATTTTGAAACCCCGCTCTGATACCACTTGAAAGTACGAGATGCGCCAAGAGGGGGGGGAGGGGGGTGAATTGGAATTTTTAAAAAATCAATCCTAAACAAGAGTTCTACCTTTTGTATTTTTTTAAGGATAACTTAACGAGTAAAGTGTGAAAGCAAGTAAAATGTTCACAATGATGATATTGGTGATACAATTGTAACTTTCACAATATAAGATTTAAAATATGATTTTTCACCAAGCAATTTAAAGTACTAATTAAAAGCATGAAAAATAAAGTACGGTAAAATGGAAAAAGCACACTAGAGATTTTTATAGTGGTTCGGTCACTTGACCTACGTCCACTCCCTGGAGTCCTCTACTCCGGGATTTGCACTAGAAAAAGTTTACTCTCCTTTTGCTCCCACAGCAAGGAGGAGAAGCCTTTACAATACTCACTTTCACCTCCCTCAGTGCGGCGGAATACCAAATGCTATGTCACCCTCCTGGTGACGTTAGCGTACCTTCTCCTTTTTCTCTCTCCTGGAGATGGCAGAGTACCTTAACGATATTGATCTTGAAGCGACTCTTCCCTCGAGAACTTTCCCGAGACTCCCCAAAGCCACAAGAGGACTAAAGCATGCAGCTAGCTTGGAGCCACCATGTGATCCCCTCACACTACTTCTCCCTCACGCTCACGCTCACCTTCACCTTCCTCTCACAAGCCCTGGATTTCTCTAAAGAAAAACTTCTACTTCAAGAGTCCTCTTCCTCCCTCAAAGCCTCTCACAGCAAGAAGATAGACCAACCACTCATAAAAGATTTTTTAAGTTATTTTTATATCAGGCTCCAGAAATTCCTAAAAATTTTAACTTTTGCGTCTCTGTTCGTACAGTACGATATATTATCGTATAGTACGATAAGTTCAAATACAGCTTCCTCCAGTACGAGCATAGACGAACAGTTCTTAAATTTTACACATATTATATTATACGATCTGTATATCGTATAGGACGATCATGTTGATTTCTACTGTTCGTACAGGATGATCTATGGGATGATCCCTAGGATGAAAGAATTCATCTCTGTTAGTCATCCAGCACTCCACTAGCCGTACAGTATGATTAGTTCATTTTAGGCTATCGTCCTGTACGATATGAATATCGTCCAGGATGAATAGAACAAAAAAACCTTAGTTTCGTCTGGTATGATCGAAGGGACAAATGAAATCATCTATGTCTGTCATACGGTATGATATATTATCGTACAGTATGATCGACTTTTAAATAAGAAACCAACGTTTAATTCCTGATTATGGGAGATAATTTTGGTAAGAATTCAATTAATCGTACCGTACGATATTTATCATACTATACGAATAGTTCAAAAATCAAAATTATAATCTTACCAAACTTATTCTGACGGCTAGGGTTTTTCAATTAAATCTCATCGTATAGTACGATTACCATCGTACAGTACGATTAGATTATAAAGATAATCATTTAGAAAATAGCCGTTAGCCTGAGCATTATTGATTAATCATACAGTACGATTTAAAATCGTACAGTATGATATTTTTTAAAAAAAAATTAACATGAAAATAAATCTCTCCCTGTGTGTGTGCATGGTTGCTCCTTTCACATACATGCTTCTGTGGCAGACTCAAGAAAATAAAAAAATAAAGAAATTAAAAATTACAGAATTTTCAACATCCTATTCTACCCGGTTTGAGTCTCCAGCAACCTTGAGCAATGTGCATCTGACCTGAAATATTAGTGCTCATATACAAGGATAAATATTTGTAATCTTAAGGAAGTTATTATGGATTCAGTAAGTATTAGTTGTCACCATCAAAATTAAGTGCTCGGGATCCTGGATTTCAACATTCTATAGAGAGAGCTTGGAGAAGAGATCTTGGAGAGCTTTGGGAAGGAGAAAGGAGAGTTTGTGTGTGAGGGAGAAGGAGTGTAAGGGGTTTTGACACGGTTGCTCTAACTAAGCATCTACTTTACTTTCATCGAGAGTTTTTCTTAGTTTCTTGGGTGGCTCTAGGAAGAAGATCATCAGCCTGAAGACCGTCAAGGTTATCTGCCTTTACTAGGAGGGTGAAAAAAGAGTGCAAGGTTCTCTGCCTTCACCAAGAGGGTGAAAAAGAGGTGAAGGTTCTCTATCACCCTGGGTTGGTGAAAAAATTATAAGGGCTTCTCCGTCTAGCTATGGGGACTAAAGGAGAGACATTGCAATTTGGTGCAATACTTAGAGAGGAGGACTCCAAGGAGTGGACGTAGGACATTGTTTGACGAAACTATTATAAAATTATGGTGTGCTGATTTTAATTTTTATTTTCTACACTTTACTTTTCTATAAGTTGTTTTCCTAAAAATTGCATCTAAAAAATCTGTGGTTTATATTTTATTGAGTTTATTGAACTATCATCACCATTATTGTAATTGTTGATAAGTTTATTAGCTTGCACATCAGGTGATAGTATTGTCTGCTTAAGTTATCAAAAATCTAAAAATATAGTTTTGCGATTGAAGTTTTTTTTTAACTACTAATTCACCCCTCACCCCCTCTTGGTGTGCCTAGGGATAGTTCATCGAGGATTAACATCCTACATAAAACTTTTAAGAATCTGGACAGTTTAAAATTTTTGACATTCACTAAGATATATAATTGGTGATTGACCAGCCATTCTTGTTAGAGAAAATTACTTAATAACTTCTTTGAAATATAAAGCTTCATCTTCTAAGGTTGAGGCTAACTGAGCTAGATAAATCTTGGAATAAAAAAGTTCTTTTAGGAGAATGAGGGTATCTTCAATGCTCAACTTAGCATGTAACTTCCTAAGATGAGCTAAAATATTATAATCAACCCAAGATGAGCTTAGATTTCTTCAATCTCTTTAAAAGAAGAGACTATCTATCCCTAGGTGATTTTATAATTTTTTAATAAGCCATCTGAATTTGAGAAGTCTATCATGACACAACTCCCTTTAAAGTCAAGGACATCACTATCTGACAAGACCTCAAATTTCTTATCCTTATTAAAGAGTGACATTTAGAAGATCGTCCTTCATAGAATTCTTTTTTCATTATTGGTAAGATCAATATTTTCATTATTCTTTATTCTAATTTTTGTCTCCCTAATTACCAGTAACCCAGTAATTATGAGAGAGACACCCCTTGTGAGTTTACTGAACCTCCTTGTTTAAAAATGATATAATTAAATATGCAAATGGGCATAATTTAATATTAACCAATAAAGTGGATACATCATAACCCTCAATTGAGGGCCTATAGACTATTGTTTGTGATTGCTCATTTCTCATTTGGTAGATATTAACAGAGATATACTCCTTTTGAGGAGAAATAGTGAACTCTCCATTAACCTTAGATTTAACTTACTTTAAGGCTTACGACTCAACAATTTTACTTATCTTGGTAAACTTCTTCCTAATTCTTCTTTTTATATTTCTTCTTTGTGTTCTCCTCATTGGAGGAAGGCAAAAATTCAGCCAACTTTGAATACTTCTGAACTTTTTGGTTCACACTCAACTTCAGATTTTAGCTTCTTATTTTCTCTAGCACGAAATATAGTGGGCATTTAAGTGACAACTAACCTCTTCATATAGGTAGAGAAGCCAGGCCTTGACTTCTATCAGAGAATCATCATTTTGATCATTAGCATTGACATCCCATTTTGATTGACTGACACATAAAGTTTTCAAAACCCTTTTCAAATTTAATTTATATTTCTTCGATAATAAGACTCTTATCGAATTAAGGGATTAATTTGTCCACCATTTTTTCTGTGAATTTGAATATTAAACCATCAATTAGTCTTTTGAAATTCTTAAACTACTTTTGAAGATAAATTTAAAATTTCATCATATACATTCTAGTTATAGAGAAATGTAATTGAAACATATATTGATAAGACGAAAAAAAAAATCTTTGGGACATGAATTTTGATTTTTATTGGAATTTAAATTTTGTAATTTTTTATTTGGAGGAAATTGATTTTTGCATTGCCCAACCATCCATGTCAATTTACAAATGAATGAAATGATGATGTATTGAGTAAGACAAACATAGAAAAATATGATGATTAATTTTTATTAAAGATTTTATTGATCCAATCCCAATCAACACATCAAGCTATGAGAAAATGTAACTACGACATGTTAATTAAGATAGGGAGAAATTAAAATAAAGATTTTAATAGGATTGCTTTTTGAGGAATAGTAATAAATTTTGACAAATTGATTTTGGGCAGTTTAGATTTTGATTAAATTTTGAGAATTATTTTTGATAAGCTCTAGATTTCAAAAACATGTCTTATTGAATTTTCATCCAGTATACAGTTCTTGAAATCCACAAAGCTTAGTAAAGGTTTTAAGGAATTTGCATTGCTCTTTTTTATTTCTTGGCAAGCCTCATTCTTATTAGAAACCTCTCTCTTACTTCTCTAACTTCTAAAAATTGATCACACTTACCCAAGGAAGAAATGAGTAAAGAAACCAGTGTGATAAAGGTAGTCTCAACTTACGATGAGTGTAAGTATACTACCGATGTAAAATATGAGCCACTATTAAAATGGAGAGAGGAACCTTCTTTAGTAGAGTCACCAGAAAATTTTATGGGAAAAAAAAATTCACCATGCATATTCGAGGTGCTCCTATTCTGATGATTGAACATGACATTGAGAATATTATACTATCTCAAAAGACAAGTATGATATTCTATAATCGATTCAAAGATAAAAATAGGGTTTTGAAAATTTTTCATTACATATTCAAATATGACAAAATGAATAGCATACTGTCTAGAAAAGTAGACCCATCATTCTAGAATAGTATTTAAAAACAAAAATAGAGTTTTTGAAAAATTATTATTTCTACAAATAAATATAACAGGGAGAACATCATATCACCTCAAAAGAAGAATGTGAAATTCTACAAAGGTACTTGTATACAAAAAACGGGTTTTGAAAAATTATAATTTCTATAAGCAAATATAATAGAGAGAATATCATATCACCCCGTAGGGAAATCATGAATTTCTATAGAGGTATTTTGAATACAGAAATGAGTTTTGAAAAATTGTCTACATTCCTAGAGACTTTCTCCCTATCTTATAAAAATAAGATAGGGTTTATTTTATTCTGGACTTATAGGTTTCCCATAAAGAAAAAACTTTATGGTTAATTGCATCTTAGGCCAGATAAACCTCCTAAGAATACTTTCGATTAAAGTAGTAGCAAATATTTTCTTAGATTTTAAAGATTAAGTCAAGAATAAAAAGTTTTAGATTTTTTAAAGGGGAATATTGGTTCAATGTTTAACAGTTCTTTCTAGAGGCCAAATGATCAAATGAATGGAGCATCAAGATTTTGAGACCACCCAAAATTGCTCTAATCTATCTTATATTGGACTTTAATATTTTAGAAATGAATCTTTATGTTTAAGTTCATATTTTATTAGATAGATGGGATTATATTCTTGAAGGGTGAGGAATTATGATTTGAGGTATACCTTAGAACCAAGATCTAAGTTTGGCACTACATAGTAGTAACCCAAATCTAGTTTAACAAAGAGACAAGGTGTATGAATTTTCTTGAATTATATCTTGTTTGGAGTGAGAAAGCCAGCTAAATCACCTAATCAGTTTAAAACCATACTATCCGATATTATGAAAGATGGGTAAGTTGTTGTTAATTAAGTTTTTGAAATGTAGGTTTGACATTTAAAAAAATCCTAAGTGGCCTAAACTTATGAATGGTTATTATGCATCTACAAATAAATGTATTAAATTTAATTTCTTTAATTTATTTTTAATACAGTATATGCAAATTGACTCTTATATAATAATCAGTATTTAAATTGTTAAAAAGGTTAAGAAAATAGATTTTATCTTAAGGAGCAGGCCTCCTCTGAGTTATAATTGCACCCTCATAACAGCAGGTGGGGAGGTGCCTAACAAAGAAATAAGGATAAATATGCTTTTATGCAACCCCAGATAAGCTCTAGCTTACTTTCTAATCTGGTTATCTATCTATATTATCTTAAAATTTTTATTTGATTAGAAGTAGAAAAATTTTATATTTCTTAAGAGATTAATAAAATATCCAGGCACAGATACATGCAAAAAAAACTATAAAAAGAAGGCAATTTATAGTGTGTAATCAATGTAAAGAAATTAATTAATCAAACCAAAAAGCAAAGTATAATGTCCAAAATCCATATTGAAAGTGCTAATTAACACAACCTAGGGTCTGTTGAAAAGTAAAGGTGGTCAGGCTCCACCAACAACAATCTGAATTCTACTCCTATGAAATCACGTAAGTCTTTTAAAATAAGGCATTTTTATCTTCAAATCAATTTTCCCATCTTGGTTCCTTTATTCAGGCTTCTTATTATTCAACCAATAGGATATCAAAATAAAAAGAACTCTCCAACAAAGGATGTTCTTCTCTATTTGGATCTCTAATCTTTTGAGAAAATATCTCATTTTATAGACTTTAACAACTCTTATTTTAATGAAATACACTTTTAAAGGAAAAAATAACTCAAAACTCCTTACATGTTAAAAAAATAATTTATAAAATAATCATCTCAAATCAAATCACACCACATAATAATTTTTCTTATTTAACCATACTTTTTTTAATTAAGGCGGCTAAGAAAAATGCCGGTCAAAATTTTGATTAGCTTTAAATCATGATTAATTTTAATCCACTTTTTAATAATAGCCCTACATAAGTATGACCACCTGCAAAAAATTATGCTTACAATAAACATCCAGATCACTCATAACTTAAGAAAACCTTGACATCCATCACAGATCACATCATAAGTATCAAAGCATAAGCATCATAAAATCAATCACATCAAACCATAACAACTAGCACTCATCCACATGCAAGTATTTCTTACTTCTCAAAAAGATATAGAAAAATGGCAACAGCCTAACCTAAAGCTAGAGCTTATTCCCTAACAAATAATTCAAAGTGTGAACTAGGTTGTGCAGGTATCAACCTGTTAGGCTTTAAGTTTAGTTTTCTAATTTAATTTTATTTAATATTTAGGGGTTATTACAATTTAAGTTTTAAAGTATTAGATTTTTTTATTTTAAAATTTTTATGGATTTATAAGAGAATATTTTATTTTTTTTAATTTATTTTATTAAATATAGACTGTTATTTGTTATTATTTTAGGAGTTCATAGAAATTTATTTCATGATTTTTTATTTTATTTATTTTTAATGTATTTTTTAATATTCAAGTTGTAAATTATTCTAAGGGGACCTCGGATACCTAAAGCTTCTAAGTTTCACGATACCTCACCAAAGTCATTCCGGTGGTTTTTGGTCATAACACCCTCATTTGGAGGACATGGGGGAACTGAATTTCCTTTTCCCTTTTTATTCAAGTCCCTCATCCAAATGTTCACCAGAACTCCTCATCTAGAAGCTCACCATGATCCCTTGTAAAATATAGAAAACAAAAAGGAGAAGCAACAGTTAGAGTAGCTATTATTTAAAAAAAGCAATTGAAAATTCAATTAATTTGAGATAATTAAAATTTACCTTTTTCGAGCTTCTTTGCTTGCCTTGCCTTTTGGACTTCAAGTTTTTAAAGAAGTAACGACAAATTTGGAACTCATCAAAAATTATAGAAAGAGAAGAATGAATTGAGTGGAAGAAAGAAAGAGGTGGGAGAAGAGAGAAATACTAATGCCAATTAATTCTCTTTCCAAATTATACATTCCCCTTCCTCTTCAATATTTATCTCATTCATGCAATCAATACCTTTCCTATATTTAATATATAACCTCAAGCCCCCTAATTCTTTAATTATGAATGTATGAAACCCGGCATACAACCTTACTTTTATGAAAAAGAAAGCAAGGAGATGGTTAGAAGTGAATAAGAGAAAACTTTTCAGCACTTTGTAATTCATTACAAGAAGATTAATGTTTGCAAAACCTTCTAAAAATATAAATCAACTCATCTTTTCTTATTGCAAGAATTTGAAGCAAAGAATAGGGAAGACAAGAGGTATGAGTGTGACTCATCAAGCTTGCATTTGCATCTAATATTAAAGTACAAAGAGTATATGAATTTCTCCAATCATCAAGATCCATCAAATACACACATCCACTTGTTAAGAATCAACAATTAACACCAAGTTTTACAACAAATTTTTAATAAAGATTTCAACAAGAAGCATTAGTTTGGAGAACTATTAAGCTTTTCTCAAACAATTAACTCTCTAATAGAAAAGTTCTTTATAACAAGAAAAATATGAAACCCCAACAATCATAATGCTAAACTGTATTTATCAAATGCCTAAAGTTGAAAAGGAAAAGTCAACTTTAAGCAATACTTTTCAGATTTCATTTGTCAATAGGGTTGATAAGAGAAACTTGTTTAATATACAAGATAACTTGCATTAACCAAATAAATTCTATCACAAGTAGTTACCACTCATTAAATTTCTTTGAGAACATAAATATATTTCAACTTTAACCCCTTGAATCTTCCAATGAAATAACACATTAAATACACTAAGAAACCATCTGATGATTAATGTTTAACAAGGGTTCAAACACATTTTTATGTTAAAAATCCTCAATAAGTGAAACTCATTGCATAGAAACTTTCTTTCAAAAGAGACAAATCTATTCTTATAAATTAATTTTCATTTCAAGAAGAATACAAGAAGTTACTCTCTTGATTTATTAGAGAAAATAAGTTAAGAAATAAGAAGAAGAAGAAGAAGAAATAGAAGAGGAAGAAGAAGAAATTAAAGAAGTAGAAGAAGAAGAATAAGAAGAAGAAGATGATGATGAAGTTTAAGAAGAAGAAGAGGATGAAGATTCAGAAGAAGAAGATGATAAAAGAGAAAGAGAAGGAGATGAAGAAGGAGATTACCAGATATCTCTCGTGCTCTCTTACTCGACTGGATCTCACAAAAGGAAGCAACGCCCGTCCGCCCCTCTCAGAATCACAAAAGCAAGCATAGTTTCCCCCTTTACATTTTATCTAATTAATTGCACATGCCTCCAGCATGAATTACACAGGCACCCAGTTGTTCACCCCTCTCTCTGCTCATCTCTATCACGCTCGATCACTTGCACGAATGAATGCATGATGGATCAATTGGGATCCGCTATTGCTGCCCCAACAACACCCTTATTTAACCTAGAAGTTTATAATGTGTGAATAACCATCCTACCTCTCTTTGACTCTCTTTGATTTTGAAATCAAGGTTGAGATTTAAATAGTTACAATTGAGAGGATTTGAGGGCTGAATGGCTAAATTGATTAGCCAATTTTATTAAAATTTGGATTTGAACTCATTTAATTGAATTGGTCCGAGCTAATTTATGTCGATTCAATTTAAAGTCAGGTTAAATAGGGTAGAACAAAGCCATTGAGTTTTAAATTGTATTCAATTCAAGTCAAGTTGACTAGATTTTGCTCGATTGAATGTATTTGATTAAAAATTAAATTAATTTTTGATAAATTTGAGTTCAAGGCGAGTCAACCTGACTTGATAATGAACAATTGAATTTATTTGACTATTAATCAAATTAATTTTAATTATTTTGGGCTCGATTTGACACTATTTTATGATCGATCAACTCTATTAATCGAGATACGATTCAATTTTGATTTTAAAGAATGATTGATGAGGTGATTTTATAAGCCAAATATGAGGTCAACACCTCAAACGATATACATTTTCTTCAAATCATCAAGGCCAAAAGTTATAGAAGCAATAAAATCCTCCAATATATTTGCTCTAACTAGGAGGCAATATCTTCAAGCATATCTCATTATTGCATAATGATCTAGTTTCTTCTAGGGAGAAAACTCACAATTCAGAATTATTCTTATATGAAGATGGAGTATTTCTTACTTCAAATAAATTGAAACCAAACATCAAGCTCATATAAATGTCTCAAAGCCATATACAATATTATTAGATTTATAAGATGTCAATATAGTAAAATTCAAGAAATTAGGTGGCCAAGGTGTTATTTCAGCAGTAGACAAAGTTGATTCTTGGAGGGCTAAGTTTGCTTGGAGCTTTACGTCCGATCCCGGATCTTTGCTTAATAGAACTCTTATTTCCAAATACGACAATGATTTGTGGAATGAAGATATTAAAGTTGGGAATTCAATCACCTGGAAGGTTATTACGAAGGGAGCAAAAGTTTTGCATCAGATTTTGAGATGGAAGATAGCTAATGGAAGTTATGTTAACACTACCAAAGACATATGGATCTTAGATAAGAGTATTGATAGGTTGCCTACCTTTGTGGCTGAGTTAAACGAAGATCAAGGAAGCTTGAATTACTTCATTCATCAAGGTAGCTGGAATGATCAAAAGCTGGAAAAGGCTTTCGGAAGGGATCTCATGGATCTGATTAAGTCAGTTCCAATTCATAGCAATCAAGCCTTCGATGATAGAGAACTATTGTATAACTATACAGGGAAATCATTGGCTGCCATCATCTCGGATCATATCAGATTTCAAGATCAAGAAGTTAAAAACTGGAAGTGGTTAAGGAATTTAAAATTGAGGCCTCGGGTGGAGCTATTTTGGTGGAGGTTGGACCACAATGCAATTCCTTCATTTGACTTCTTGATGTATAGGAGGTTGATCAGCCATAATGGCTATCCTAGAGGCTGCAGGGAAGTAGAAAATACTGAACACATTGCAGTCCATTGCAGATATCTTCAGAAGGTTTTGAAACAGCTTAGCAACTGGGGTTATAACATGCCTGTTTTTTGTAATATACATGACTGTTATAAGAAATTAGCTAGTTTGTCAAAGTCTAATCAATTTATGGGAAATCTATATTGTTCAGCGGTATTCAACACTTGGAAAAGTAGAAATAAATTGGTACATGGAGACAAAGAGGAAAGTATAAATGTAATTGCAGGGAATGCTATCAGCTTGGCTGCAACTTCTATTTCCTTTAATCCAATATCGGTCAACTGGGAATCTAATCAGCGTAAGCTGTTTCAAAAATCTTGGAATCCCCCTCCAACCGGTTGGATTAAATATAATATGGATGCTTCTCTAGATGGCACGTACTAAGGAGGAGTACGGGGTGTAATAAGAGTCTGTAAAGGGAGATTTCTTTTTGCTTTTGGTTGCAAGTGTGTGCATTGGGATAGCTCGGTTTTGGAGATGCGATCCATTCTTTCTTTGTGCAAAGTGGCTAAAGATTGGATGTATGAAGCTAAAGGCATCATTATTGAAGGTGATAATTCCAATATCATCAAGTATGTGCAAATAATAATGAATAAGGAGGTCAAGTTGCCGGATGGATCATATCAAGAAGACTTTTTCTTTCTCAGAAGGTTTAATCAAGTTATTATTCAAGATGTGAATAGGGAATGTAATAAGATAGCTGATTATTGTGCTAACATAGCTAAGTACTCAGATTTTATTTGGGATAGTTTAAATGATTATAACATTCCTCCTTTCTTTGTAAAGTTGTTAAAGGAGGAGTGTGATAATTATCACTTGTATTAGGCTCCTTTATTTTTTCTTTAATAATATTGCTTCTAGCATTTTCTCAAAAAAAAAATATAGTAAAATTCTACATTAGATTCAATTATATAATTCTCATTATCTAAAACATTAATATACGAAGCTGGAATTAAAATTATATGATTAAAGTACTTTCATTAATGTCATCTCGTGCATTATAATGAATCCTAATGAAGGAGTACATGCACGATCAGACCTTTTTGGGGAAATTATTAGCACATCATTTAGTAAATAAAACTTATTGCAAATCACTGCCAAACCGTCGAAAGTAATAAAAGATGTGATATCATCAATCGGTATTGCTCCGTGAGACCTTCCTATCACTAGCCTGTAAAGGTAGAAGATGATTATATGATCTAATAGAAATTAAGCATACAAGAAGGCAATAACTTTTACCTCCAAACTTTATCTTATTCCAACACTTCGAGAGCAGAATGGATTATTTGAACACTAGGAAAAGTGCCTCCCTGATGATAACACCAAACTGCTCTGCTAATTGCCAGCCCTAGCACTATTCTCAATATTTATTTCCAAATTTTAGAGGAGCCTTGTTACTACCGGTCTTTGGATTCCTTTATGGTAGTATCTGCTTCTATGAAAAGTTAGAGCCTGAATTAAGAATTCAGTCTTCTATCACAATTAGTGGTCTCCAATTCTACCAATTTTTCATTTTCTAATTTTGGGAGAAAACTTAAATTGGCACAAGAGAATTGGGCTTTGATCGCCACCAACAGCCTCCAATTCTATCAATATGTCATTTTTAAAGTTTTAGGAGAAAACTTAGACTGGAACAAGAGAATCGAGCTTTGACCGCTACTAATGATCTCCAATTCTACCAATTCATCATTTCCCAATTTTTGGGAGAAAATTTTGACTACACAAGAGAACTAGTCTTTGATCTTCACCAATGGCCTCCAATTCTACCAATCTATTTTTCCCAATTTTTTGGAAAAAATTTGGACTGGCACAAGAGAACTAGTATTTGATTGCCACCAACTGTCACTAATTCTACCAATTCATTATTTACCAATTTTTAGGAGAATGCTTGGGCTAAGTCAAGATAACTGGGCCTGGATCACCTCTAATAATCTCCAGTTTTACTAATCCAAAAGAAAGCTTAGACCAGCATAGGAGATTGTGTCTCTTCCACCACTACTAAGGGGGGTATTTATAGGTGCATGAAGGAGAGAACAAGAAAAAACCTTCAAGAATTTTCTCTAATTTTTTCTAAAATTTTAAATCATTTTTCAAAAATTTAAAGCCTAAAATTAGATAATAATAATAATAATAATAATAATAATAATAATAATAATAATAAAGGAAAAACATGTAATAAAATAATAAATATTCCCAAATTCCTAGGAGGTGGTAGTTTAAAAAAATAAAAATAAATAAATAATCAAGGGGAACTATCACGTGTGCACAGAACATGTGGGCATCTGTGCACAGGCACTGTCAGTGACAAGCGACGGGTAGCTAGCCGGCCAGCCAGTTCGGTTGCCAAGTTGTGTCTGACCTAATTTTCGGCCCAAACAATCCAATTCAAATATTTTTTGGGTCAACAAAATCATTTTTTCAATACTTTAGACTTAATTTTGACATTTTCAGAGCTGAACAAAGCCTTTACAATCAGTATGAAACAATTTTAAGGTTTTGGTTGAAATTGATCACAACTTTTACTCCAATCAACATCTCAATTTTAGCAAATACTAAAATTATGATCAAAGATACTTTACTTGACTCACAGCCCTGAGGAGAGGTCCATGTTAATTTTTGGAGGTAGTTATGCCTTGTAATAATAACTTTCAATCACAAGAAGCTTGAAATGTTTATATACATATTTTTGAACTCTATAAGTTTCAACGTCCCAAAATAGGGGAGCAACTGATATGACACAAAAAAATCATCTTAATCAGGCACAAATTTCATTCAAATATGAAGTGAAAACTTCCAAATTAAATTCAAGACCATCCAAACTCTGATTTTAGCAAACTTATATTCAAATTGAACATCACAAGCAAACGAATCCAACGACACCAAATTAGGTCAAATTTGAGCCCAACTAGGCCCAAAATAAAGGACCAAAATATATTTAAAAGATTCAAAATATTAATTAAATGACTAAATGATATTCAAATATGACATACTTATAGTTGAATTGAGAAGCTTGACAAGACAAATCCAACGAACCCAAGACCGCTTAATTCCAACATCGTTATGATATATAAATGTTTGAAAAACACTCAATGATCGAGGGAATTAATATCAATTGTCCGATGGAACATTTCAAAATTGCTCTTATGTTTTCTCTATATTTTGCTAAGCATGTCACTCCAAAAAAACTATATATAGCCCCTCATTCTTCATATGAAAGGGTGGATGACAACTGACCATAAATAAAACTTTGTTCGACAACCCAACTACCTTTATCGTCAAACCTCTGCATAATCTTCTCCTGACCGCTGCCATCATAATTCTAACACCCATCGTTTGATCATTGTCATTGAAAATTTCCAAGCACCCATATGAAGTTTGGCCAATACTCCAATATATTGTAATTTTATTGTCTTCAAATTAAGGGACAAGTCGACATTTGTAATTTGCTCAATTATAGTGGAATTTTTTCATCTAAGCAAGGCCTCGTGATTTTTCTCTCTGTGTTTTCAACGTAAAAAATATCTGGTGTCCCTTGTCATCTCAATTATCAGTTTGTGTGTTGAATTTTCGCGCTTCGCTAAGACAAAATTCTCTCTCTACCGCCATGAATATTTCAGCCCGCAAGAATTCATTTTGAGATCTTTTAATCATTAGGTAATGAATCCTTCCATAGCTCTTCTAGATTTAGGGCGTCGAAACAAATTTACAAAATCAAAAGTGCATAATCTTTCATTAAAATTAGGGCAAATTTAGATTACTTCAGCATTCACAAGAACTTCAAAAAATAATGAAAAAGAATTTTTTATTAAAATTGTGTAATATTGTTGACTACTGCAGCATTCACAAGAACTTCAAAGAATAATGAAGAATAAACCTCAAATAGAGAAAAGCCCATAATTGAATAGTCTAAGGCCACACATAGGGATATTATACCTAGCGGAGACGTCATTTACGTATTGCATGGCACTTAACTCCACAAGATTTTCAGGGTCGATGTCACATCTGAAAGGCTGCCTTTCAAAGCACTCTCGAAGAACTTGTCGGACCTCCGGTATGCTAGTGGAAGCTCCGGCGAGCACTATCTCATGCACTGCTTCTGGCCTGACTCCGGCTTCCATCAAGCACCTCATGATTCCGCGGTGAAGATGGTTGAGATTCATCCACGCCAACGCTTCACGATTAATCGGTATTGCCACCTCCCTGCCGTGTTGCTCAAACTTAATGACCATAGCACCCAAGCCCAAACAGATGGCGTCCTTGGCACGTTCGCAGGCCTCTCGGATGCGAAGGAGAGCACTAGCGTCGCCGCTGATGTCGATTCCGAGCCTCCGTGTTATCTCTGAAGCCATGTAGTTGAAGAGTGGACAGCCCAAGTCAGAAACGGCAGCCTTTACTTTTAGATTCTCATCTTCGGTGAGCAGAGAGACTTCGAAGATTTCAACACCGAGTTCGAATACTAGGACGGTTCTGTGGCCGGGGGTGAGAGATTGGTAATAGGAGGCGGCAAGAACCGGCCTTTCGATGAAAAAGAGAATGCGCATTCCGGCGCCGGCGGCGCCGGCGGATAGTTGTGTTTGATAGTGGGGGGTGTTGCTGCTGGCGGGAAGGATGGCGACGATGCTTCTGGCTGGGAGGCCGAGGCTTTCTATGCTGGATTTCTTAAGCAGGAAATGTAAGGAGATGATTTCTATGTGGGAAAGGAGGATTGCCTGGTTGTTGGTTTGTGCGTAGAGAAAATGGGGAATGCCGAGGGGGCCGGGATATTGCAGGAAAGGGCAGATGCGGCGGAGCAGCCAGGCGTGGCCGGAGAAGGAGTGTAGGTGGACGAGGCAGTTGCCGGAACAGGGGATTTGAGCGGGAGGATCCATGGAGGGTTTCTTCTTCGCTTCTTGGATGCTTTCTTTTTTTAAGTGGCGTTGTTTTAGCGAGGGAATGCAACTTCGTTTGATTTCCGAGCTTTTTAACCCTCATTATATAGAAGGGAGATTTATATTACTGCGACTAATTTTTTCTCTATTCATATATATATAACTTAAATCTTTAAATCATGTCAAAAATCTTCAACAAAATTTTATCCCGGCTACCTTTGCTTGTTCTTCATTGTCGAGGGTTTCCTCAGTGTTTTCACTCTCCAATGCCCTTTCCATCAACTATTTTGAGTGTTATATATTCAAATAGGATGAATTTAAGTGTTAGGAATATAAAGCTCCCCTTCTATTTTAATTTATGAAAATTAAAATTCTTTTTTCAATATAGCTAATGCTATATTACTATGCATCATATTATATTTTTTTTTCTTTTTAATTTATGATATTATATATATTACAATGAAATTAGAACTAGTCAGGACAACCTAATATAAATTATATTATGATGGATTTAAAATCCCTTAGAATTATTTGGAGATTAGTGCGTCAAAAAATTCTTTATATCTAATATTAATTACAAAATGAATTCAATAGTTCTTAAGTCCATCCCGTTATGTTTTGTATCAAAAAATCTCAATATGCTTTAAGGATCCCAGAGCACCACCCGAACACTGTCGTATGGCCACCATACACCCACCGAAGTCAACATCAACTTTACTACTTGGATTGCGGCTAAAGGGCTCTTCCCAATATCAACCAACAAATGCATTCTTTACAATATCTTAATGTCTTCTTTGGACGAAGGGCTTTACTAATACTAGTGAATCATTTTAACTAGGAGCAAAGCATGCAGCTAGCTTAGAGCCACCATGTGATCCCCTCACACTACTTCTCCCTCACGCTCAAGCTCACCTTCACCTTCCTCTCGCAAGCCCTGGATCTCTCCGAGGAAAAACTTCTCCTTCACGAATCTCCATCTTCCCTCAAAGCCTCTCACAGCAAGAGGATAGATCAACAACCCTCTATAAAAAATTTTAAGTTGTTTTTTATATCAGGCTTCAGAAAATCCTAAAAGTTTCAACTTTTGTGTTTCTGTTCGTACAGTACGATATATAATCGTACAGTACGATCAGTTCAAGTACAGCTCCGTCCAGTACGAGCACAGACGAACAGTTATCAAAGTTTATACATATCATACTGTACGATATGTATATCGTACAAGATGATACTGTTGATTCGTACTGTTCATACAGGATGATATGTGGGACGATCCCTGGGACAAAAGAATTCATCTCTGCCAGTCGTCTAGCACTCCTATAGTCGTACAGTACGATTAGTTTGTTTCAGTATATCATTCTGTACGATACGAATATCGTCCAGGATAAATACAACAAAAAGTCTTGGTTTCGTTTGGTACGATCGACGGGATGACTGAAATCGTCTCTGTTAGTCGTCCAGCACTCCACTAAACGTACAGTACGATTAGTTCATTTCAGAATAACGTCCTGTACGATACGAATATCGTCCAGGATAAAAAGAACAAAAAACCTTGGTTTCGTCTGGTACGATCGAAGGGACGATTGTAATCGTCTCTGTCTATCATACGGTATGATATATCATAGTACAGTACGATCGACATTAAATAAGAAACCAATGTTTATTTCCTGATTATGGGAGATAATTTTGGTAAGTATTCAATTAATCGTACAATACGATCAACATCGTACAGTATGATCAGTTCAGAAAATCAAAATTAAGAACTTACCAAACTTATTCTGGCAGCTAGGGTTTCTCAAATGTATCTTATCGTACAGTACGATAGGTATCGTACAGTACGATTAGATTACAAATTTTAATCATCTGAAAAATAGCCGTTAGCCTGAGTATTATTAATTAATCGTACAGTACGATTTTAAATCATACAGTGCGATATTCTTAAAAAAATTTTAAACATTTAAAATAAATCTCCCCCTGTGTGTGTGCATGGTTGCTCCTTTCACATACATGCTTCTGTGGCAGACTCAAGAAAATAAAATTAAAGAAATAAAAATTACAGACTTTTCAACATCCTATTCTACCCGGTTTGAGTCTCCAGTAACCTTGAGCAGTGTACATCTGACCTGAAATATTAGTGCTCATATACAAGGATAAGTATTTATAATCTAAAGGAAGTCTATATGGATTCAGTAAGTATTAGTTGTCACCATCAAAATTAAGTACTCAAGATCCTGGATTTCAATAATCTCTCCCTTTTTAATGGTGTCAGATAATATTTTCTGATGGCCACAGTTGTTCTGACTTCCTTAGCTCCCCCTCAGAAGAATAACTTATTAATTTTTAAATAGGAGGAGAGGAAAAATTTTTATTTTCTTTTTATTATAACATATAGAAAAAAAATATAACAAGAGAAAAATATGTAGTGAGAACAGAAGAGTAAATATAAACAATCGATATTATTAATTGTAAGCAAAAATAGAACAACACAGAACACAGAAACGTCTCCCCCTTTTGACAGCACCAAAAAGGGAAGAACAAGGAAACAACTATAATGACAAGAAATAAAAAATATAAATAATTATAATAACTCAAAATTCTGAATCCTGATCTGGAGGTGGTGGTGGAGGTCGTAGAAACATGTTGACCCTTGTATAGAGAAATAAAAAATAAAAGAGGGTAGAAATTCCACAGACATACCTCGTATCCGCAAATCCCGTCGAATCCGCGAATCCCGCTGACCTGCAACGGCGCCGTTCGCGTCACTTCTCCGCTAATCCCGTGATCTACCTCGACCATCGCCCTCTCGCGTTTATAAAATGAAGCCGAAGAGGAGAGCTTCAGCGATCGCAAAAACTCCTCCTTCCCACACGTAAGACTCCCGATTCCCTTCCTCCTTCCTGCGCTCCGACTCCGATCTCCCCTCCCCGTCCGAGCCCTATAGCTGCAATCAGTAAGGAGAGAGAGAGAGAGAGAGGGAGAGAGAGAGAGAGAGAGAGGGAGAAGGACCGACCTACCTCTCCAAGCCGCCAACCTCCATCCTCCGCCTCCCTTACTGTTGTCCGACTCCACTCCTTCGAACGACGTTCCCTTCGTATAGGATCAGAAGTTACAGCATTTTTGATCGTAAACAACAACTGGAGCCCACGGCCGTGAGGGTAACTTTCTCCTATCGCGCACTTCTTCGGCCAAATCCTGTAATTATGTCGAATTAAAGAGGGGAGGGAGAGAGAGATTAATTAACATTAATCAAAATTAATGTTAATTAATTTTAATTAATGATAATTAATTTTAGTTATACTTATTTTAATTAATTATTATCATCACAATTAATTAAAGTTAATTTTAATTAAATTATTATAATTAATTTTAATTAATTATAATTAGTTTTAATTAAAGTTAAATTTTAGTTAATTATATATATATATATATATAAATAATTGTAATGAATTATTATTAATTAATTAAAGGTTAATTAATGTTAATAGTTATAATTAATTATATATATATTAATTAATTATAATAATTATAATTAATTATTCTAATTAATTATAATTAAATATAATTAATTAAAGATAGTTATAATTAATTATTATTAATTATAATGAATAAAAAAATGTAAGAGGAATCCTTCTCTCACCTCGATCCACGAGCCTCCACCACCGTCGATATGCGAAGGTATAATCCCTAAAACTCAGATTCCTGTCCTCGACGTTGGCGACGAGCTGGCAAACCCCCCACGCACTCACGTAGCATAGTGGGGAGGGAAGCTAGTGCGACGCCTACAACTAGGCGGGAAATCGCCTTAAACCCCGTCCTCGATGCTTGCGACGAACCGGCAAACCCCCTACGCGCTCACGTAGCGTAGTAGGGTGGGAAACAGGTGCGGCGCTCGCAACGAGGTGGGTAATCCCTGGACCGCTCATGTAGCGCGAGGGGGACACAAAATTAAGTACCCACATGTGGGGAAACTTCTGTGTTTCTTTGCAACAGGTGCCCAAGACCCCTAAACGCTCATGTAGCAGGCGGGGATTGAAGGAAAATTTGTTGCCGTGGTGTCTACGGACATCTACCTGAAGCACGCACGTCGCGTGGAGGGGAAGGCAGCCTCTTAGTTTTTCCCCTAAACGGGGGAGACGCCGGGAGGCTGCCGAAATTTCATTTGAAGATCTTGAGGACTTGAACTGAACAAAACAACAAGAAGACTTGGATGAACCTACTTTGAATAACAAAAAAACTTGGACTTTAAATTGATAAAAGCATGATCGAAATGAAGACTTCAAAGACAAATAATAACTTTGAGCATTAAAGTGCATACAAATGAACTTCATGCAAGAAAACAGAATTCAAAGTGAATGCAAGGACTTGTAATAAGAGGATTGGTTTGATTAAACAAATTTGCATAGTGGATGAGCAAATAAAAATGCATGGTGCACTTTAGAATTTGTACTGCACAGGAGGCTTGAGAGCCCAAACTTGAGCCTTATTTGAACAATCAACAATGAGTTGAATATGAGCTTAAACTCAATGCAAAAAAAAAGGGACTCAAACTCATTACAATGAACTTAATGTGAACAAGGGAGAACTCAAATGAGTTTTAAAGAACTTGAATTTAAACAAAGCATTTGAGTGGAATTAGACTTTGGTTTTAATAAATGAGTAATCAAGATATATAGAGGCTTGATGAATGAGTCCCAATGGGTTAGGGAAATCTCCTACATCCCTACCACCAACAACAATCCAAGTCCAAGAAGGTGCATCAAAGAGAAAGATCAGAGACAAGTGGATTCAAATCTGATCACAAGAGACTTGAATAACAAGGAGCACAAACTTGAAAGTGATATAGGGAATTCGATTTGGACCACAAGAAATTGGATCTAAATTTGGTGGACATGCAATCACATCAATGCAAATTAAAGACCGAGGTCTTTCTAATGAACATCAAATAAAGGACCTATGAATTCGGACTTGATTTGAATCAAGCACAGTGGACATAAACTTGATCCGAACTTGAAAGAGCAATACAGGAGAACTTGAACATGAACTCGAACTAAACATGATTTGAATTCAAATGAGCAACAACAATGAAGTTCAGCCGGACTTGAATGAATTGAGCAAGAGATTGAACTTGCAAGCGAATTCATCAAACATATATGAGTAAGAAGAGACAACACATGGTGGATATGATGAATTCTTACAACCCTCATGCAGTCAAGCACACCAACTCGTCTACAAACAAAATATTATTAATGAATGTATGCATGCATCACGTAACAGACACAATAATGTTTCTATGACGAACGCAAACTCCTACGAGCCATCGTAGGAAACTCTCCTTGTACACAATGTTTCTACCTATGAACTATGGCATGAAATCTCCAACGAATGTCAAAGAGCCGTCATCATAATTGGAATGCAAACACTATTAAGAGACATTCCCACAAGTAATAACAATCTAATGTCAAACAAATGCAAGAAACATTGTCAAGTCATAGCGATCAATATGCAGCATGAGGTGAACACTACAACACTCTGACAGTCTACAATAGTGTAGTATCAAGCAAAAATATTAGTCCCTTACAAACCAATGACAGTTGTCTTAGGGTGGCAGACCCGTCCCTACAAGCAAGTACAATCATCATACCACCTGAGATTGGTGAAAAGTGGACATGATGCAAGTACAACGATTCTCCTGTAAGCACATTTAGGAGATTGTAGTGAACATGAATATCCCTTACGAGCAATAGTAAATGATATAATATTTGTGGATAGCAACAGTGGATATATCATAAGTACAGTGAACTCCTTATGGAAACAAATACACACAACATCTGTAAACAACCTTGAAAGATCTGCAATACATACAATCTCTCTACGAGTGCAGATGTATGTAAAACATGTCAGTCATGGGTAGATGTATAAAGACTTCAGTAAATGCAGTATCCTGAAGTCAATTCCAATCTATGAATGAAAACATCTACCTGCCTACCAGCAACAATTGTGGAGATCGTACAACGCCACGCTACCGGATCTGCAACCTTAGTACGAGCAGACAGAAGGTGTCCACAAGCTACAATGCCACGCCACAGGATCTGCAACCTTAGTACGAGCAGACAGAAGGCGTCCACAAGCTACAACGCCACGCCACCGGATCCGCAACATTCATGCAAGCGGACAGAAGGCGTTTATAAATATTTCAAAATATCCCCAACACGTGCACTTTAATCTGTATACATATAGGTACACAAAAAGGGACACATGCAATCATACACCCGCATGGGCCCCGGCGAGCGTGTTATTGGTACACACATGACGCCTAGGGATGCTACGCGGGTCAATAAATTTGAGCCCGATCCTCCTAAAGCAAGTAGATAGGAGTTGACAAGGTTCAATAAATATTTATAAAATGCCCCCAAACACCCGTATGGGCCCCGACGAGCGTGTTATTGGTACACACGTAATGTCTAGAGATGCTGCGTGGGTCAACTAGTGAATTCAGGTTCAAACCCGATCCTTCTATAAAGGTCAATAGGAGTCGACAGAGTTCGAACCATCAGACAAATATACAGTTATGGCAACCTATATATTTGTTTTAATGCGTTCATATTAGGCCTTCAAGGCCTATAATTAAGAAAATTCACTAACAAAGGCATAAAACCTACGAAACCCGATCCTCTGTCAATCACTAGACAGAATCGACAAGGTTCAAAACACAAAAATATGAATGACCCCATACCCCGATGATGGCCGCGTTGATTGCAGATTTCAACCGGAGGGGTTAACTTCAAATATTTTAAAATACCCTCAAACCTTAAATATTTTTCAGTGACCTCAAGGTCACCCCGATGATGGCCGTGTTGAATGCAGACCTCAACCGGAGGGGTTAATTTCAAATATTTTAAAATGCCCTCAAACCTCAGATATTTTTAAGTGATCCCATTTTACCCTGATGATGGCCGTGTTGAATGAAAATCTCAACCGGAGGGGTTCATTCCAAATAATCCAAAAATGCCTCCCAAATTTCCACAAAATTCAAAATCCCAAATCCGAAAATCTAAAATTTCAAAAAATCATTCGAAATCCCAAACTCCAAACTCTAAACAATCTCAAAATCCCAAAAATATTTAAAAATAGAAATTCAACCCATCTAACCACTTAAAGCGAAATTCATCCATCCTCCGTAACAGTTTGCCGAGGTGGACAAATTAAAACTTTACTTCAGCTCACAAAGAGCCAATGCCTAGTCGAAAATATCACTAGGATCCATTCTCAAACAATCTCTTACCAGCAAGGATGTGGTACGAGTCCTCTAACCGGCAGTTTTGCAGCCAAATGGCACTGCAGGATAAACGGTTATGACTTGGGGCCCTCTGAATCAGGTGGTCGCCACCAAATGGCACCATTATATTATGGTTATGGCCAGAGCCCGCATGCTCCCCAATGGCATCAAATCCTTGAGACATGAATCAATAGGATATGATCAATATGGCACAAAGCCCTCTATTAGCTAAGGTGGATTCAAATTTGTCCCCATAGGCAAATACTCCCCCAAGGTCTACAAGGTCCCCTTGGCCTAAGCAACCCATGGCTGCCGACAAGGATCCTTCTATCAGGTTGGGTCGACTACCTCCTCTGACTAAGTAGACCAGGGACCATGATGGCCCGGGACGACGGAACCATGGGATCTTGATCGGGTCCATCATCCATTCCCCCACCATCCGCTTTAAGTCTAAGATGGTGAAATTTCTATTTTAAATATCAAATCTTCAAATCTCCAAATCTTCCAGTCTTCTAAATTCTAAAATCCTCAAATTCCCAACTCATGCTGCTACTATATGCCAGATACACGTATCCCTTACGTATCCGATTGACGACTAGCCTTAATCGAAAGTTCTCTCTCGTTATCGGGAGGGGTAATTAACTATAGGGGCTTGCGCCTATAGGAAACCAGAACTCAGATCATAAAGTCCTCGCAAAATGAGGACGAAATCTCTGGGTAGTGTCTTATCTACAAACCCATCTGCCTTCCAAAATTTACCTCGGAACTTAGTTCGTTAAAACTCCCCCCGTAGAAAGCAAAAAAGCAGGCGGAGGCCGGGGCCGAATTTTTTGGAGCCCACAAAACAGTTGGCAGTACTGATGGAGGGACGCAAACTAGCGATCGATGGAGGTGAAGCGCTCCCTAAACCATTTGATATCAGTTTCATGTTCCTGATGTTGCTGAGCAATATGGGAATCCAACATAGTCTCCAGTCGATCAAGGCGTTGAATGATGTCGTCGTGAGGGTAGTCGGGAGGAGCAAGACTAGGTGGGTGGATTGGTGGTGGTGGAGGGGCGTCAGTAGGAGCAGCAGCCTCTTCGTCATCAAACTCGGGATCAGCGTGAGCGGCCCCCCGATGGAATAAGATACGAAAAGAGGCATCTGAGTAGAAAGGAAGATGATCTTGAGGTAGCGGATAATGAAGTTGGTACTTGGCATCTAAGATGTATCCTATGACATGCCCTAAAGCAAGGTTCAGTTTGCGGTGGGCACCGGGATATCGGTAGGCAGACAGGGTATAGATATAATCAAAAACCATTTGGGCTTCATTGAATTTTGTTCCAGACATGATTAGATATGTGACGACAGAAAGTAGTGGAGTAATATGGATACGGTCTTCAACTTTGGGTATGATGGACGTGCGAAGGACATGCTGGATAACGCGGGCATTCTGATTCAGGGTTTGGATAAGGGGTAGGTGTTGATTGGAAGGGACACCTCTAAGGGTCATATTAACTGATGTCCAATCATAATCATGTGAGATCATAGATTGGGGACGATGGCCGTCAGTGGACAGCCCAATGTGTGCAGCAATGTCGTTGACGGTGATAATGACATGCTATTTGCAGACATAGGAAGTGAAAGTGGTGTTTTATAGGTCGATTTTGACATTGGAAAGAAACTCAAAAAGAAGTTTGGAGTGGAAAGGAAAGGCAAGAGTCAAAAGGAATTGAAGGGTGGTGGATGCGAAAAGGTTCATCACCTCGAAATTCAGAGCGGCTTGATTCAGCATGCGAGATGGAGTGATTTTGGCTTCTTTGATTTTAATGTATGCTTTCTCATCTGCAGCGGAGAGAAAGCGATCATCGAAATGTCGAGAGGTGGAAGAACTCCCGATAATCATTCGACCGCGCTTACTGGCACCAGACATGGTTGAAGAAGGGATTTGAGAAAAGGAAGAAATTTGGAGTGAGTGAGAGTGAGTGAGTGTAGTCAAAGAATCCTTCTATTTTATAGAATCTGTGAACTATCGTACAGTACGATTGAGGATTGTACAGTACGATAGGAGCAATAATGTCGTCTGGGCGATCGTCCAAAAAAGGGAGTCAAATCGTACAGTATGATCAGAATCGTACAGTACGAACGTGAGTGTGAGGCGTTCGTCCCGAGAAGTCGTCTGAACGACCTTTGACAAAAAGGTTCGAACAGTACGAACAGGTTTTCATACAGTATAAAAGGCAATAATGTTCGTACCGACCTATTTTAAATTCATCCTAATCCATTTGACACGTGGATCGTACCGTACGATGTGTAGTTCGTACAGCACAATGGCCAATAATGTGTATCGTACGGTACGAATGGTGAGTCGTACAGTACGATAGGTATAAGATATGAAAGATCTGAACCGTAAATGAGAGTGGATGACTAAGATTTATATGATTTTAATATTATCGAACAGTATGATATTTAATCGTACAGTACGATTGTCAGAGAAATTCAGGGTTTGTGAGCAGCAAGGTAAGAGGATCAGGAAACCTTTTTTTTTTTTTTTTTAGGCTTGAATGTTTATGACACCTAATTTTGTTCTTAAGGTGCTAAATGTGTCATAATCTAATGGTTTTATGAAAATGTTAGCCAATTGATCTTCAGTAGCAACGTGGTGCAGTTTAATATCTCCTTTGGCTACGTGATCTCTGATGAAATGATGTCTAATGTCTATATGTTTTATTCGTGAATGTTGAATTGGATTTTTGGATATGCAAATAGCACTAGTGTTGTCACACATGATTGTAATGGTTCCTACAGGTAGTCCTAGATCTAACAGTTGTTGTTTTAACCACAAGACTTGTGCAACACAGCTACCTACCGATATATATTTTGCTTCGGTTGTTGATAGGGCTACCGAATTCTATTTTCTATTGGACCATGAAACTAACGAATGTCCAATGAATTGACAAGTACCAGAAGTGCTTTTTGTATCTACCCTACATCCTACAAAGTCTGAATCTGAGTACCCTAAGATTTCAAAAGTAGTGCTGTGTCTAGGATACCAAATTCCTAAGTTCGGGGTGCCTAGAAGATATCTAAGAATTCTTTTGACAGCAGTCATGTGAGATTCTTTCAGGTCAGCTTGAAAGCGGGCACAGAGACACACACTAAATATTATGTCTGGTCTACTGGCAGTCAAGTAGAGAAGCGATCCAATTATTCCCCTATATCTCTTTTGATCTACAGACTTTCCACTGGGATCTTTATCCAATTGAATGTTAGAGCTCATGGGTGTATTCATAGCCTTAGCATTGTCCATTTCATATTTTTTCAAAATATCATTTATGTACTTAGATTGGCTAAGGAACGTTCCACCTTCCGTTTGTTTTACACTAAATCCAAGGAAGTAACTAAGTTCTCCCATCATACTCATTTCAAACTCATCACTCATTATTTTTGAAAATTCATTACATAAGCTTTTCTCCGTCGATCCGAACAAGATGTCATCTACATAAATCTGAACAATGAGTACCTCAACTCCTACCTTTTTCAAGAATAAGGTGGTGTCCACACTACCCTTAATAAAGTCTCTATCTAGTAGGAACGTACTAAGTCTTTCATACCAGGCTCTAGGTGCTTGTTTTAACCCGTATAGTGCCTTTTTTAGTTTGAACACGTGGTTTGGAAATTGTGAGTTTTCAAACCCCGGAGGTTGCTCCACATAAATATCTTCCTTGATTACCCTGTTCAGGAAGGCACTCTTGACATCCATTTGATACAACTTAAAATCCCTAAAATAAGTAAAGGCTAACAGTACCTTGATGGCTTCTAGTCTAGCTACCGGAGCAAAGGTTTCTTCAAAATCTATTCCTTTAATTTGGTTATACCCCTTTGCTACTAACCTAGCCTTGTTTCTCACTACTACTCCAAAATCAATCATCTTGTTTTTAAAGACCCATTTAGTTCCAACCACACTTTATTCTTTAGGTCTTTTGACTAATTCCCATACATCATTCCTAACGAATTGGTTCAACTCTTTTTGCATTGCTAGGATCCAAAATTCATCTCCTAAGGCTTGATCTATATTCGTGGGTTCAATCATAGATATGAATGCAGAATGACTAACCTCTTTCCTAAGTCCATGCCTAGTTTTTACCCCTTCTGATGGGTCTCCTAAGATCAGTTCTCTAGGATGATTAGAGGAAAATTTCCAATCTCTAGGCAAATGTTCCTGAGGTTCCACTCTAGTCTCTATGGTAATGGTTTCTACTCCCCGTATAACCTGAACTTCTTCTTCTTCATGATTAGATTCAGAGGTCTTATTGGATTCATCAAATACCACATGGGTGGACTCTTCTACTACTAGGGTTCTCTTATTGAATATTCTATAGGCTTTACTTACAGATGAGTAGCCTAGGAAAACCCCTTCATCAGATTTAGGATTGAACTTTCCTAAGGGTGACTTGCCATTGATTAGGATGAAGCATTTGCAACCGAAAACGTGTAAGTGGGAAAGATTGGGTGTCCTACCCTTAAGCAACTCATAGGGTGTCTTATTAAGTTTGGATCTAATATTTACCCTATTTAACATATAGCACGCGGTATTCACTGCTTCTGCCCAAAAATATCTAGGAAGAGTGTATTCAACTAACATAGCTCTAGCAGCTTCAACTAAAGTTTTATTCTTTCTTTCTGCTATTCCATTTTGCTGAGGAGTTCTAGGAGCAGAGAAATTATGTTCTATTCTAACATCTTTACAAAATGATTCAAATTTATCATTTTCAAATTCTCCACCGTGATCACTATGAATTATTGAGATTACACATCCTAATTTCCTTTGAATCCAAGTGGAGAAAGTTCTAAACTCTTCAAATGACTCACTCTTATGAGCTAGGAATTTCACTCAAGTAAATCTAGAGTAGTCATTCACTATTACAAACCCATACAACTTCCCTCCTAGGCTGGCTGTACTAACAGGTCCGAATAGGTCCATGTGGAGAGTTTCTAGTGGCCTAGTGGTGTTGATATCCTTGATTGCATGAAATGAAGATTTAACTTATTTTCCAAATTGGTAAGCATCACAAAGATGATCCTTAGTAAAGTCTAACTTTGGTATGCCTCTAACTAAGTCCTTCTGAGTGATGTTCCTAAGTGTTTTCATACTAGCATGGCATAGTCTCCTATGCCATAACCAAGAGTCATCCGCTATTATTTTCAGACAAAAAGAGTTTGAGGTTTCAATGCAGTTTAAATCTAACATGTAAATATTATTTATGCGTTTTCCTTCTAACACAAGTGAATCATTTAAGCTAATCATGCATTTATTAGAAAGAAATTTTATGTCAAAGCCCTTGTCACATAGTTGACTTATACTTAAAAGATTATGCTTCAAACCATCAACTAAAAGTACATTCTCAATAATCAAATTCTTAGTATTTCCAATGATACCTGAGCCCACCACTTTCTTGGTAGTGTTGTCTCCCAAAGTTACATTGCCTCCTGACCTGGCCTCCAGTGTCACGAACTGCTTCATGTCACCAGTCATGTGTCTCGTGCAGCCACTGTCCAGGTACCACATTCTCTCACAAGGTCTTTTGTGAGAGCATCCCTACAATGTCAATCATAGATTAGCTTTGGGAACCCAAGTGAGTTTGAGTTCCACCCTATACTTATATGAATGAAATGTATACATGTTATGCTGTGATGAATGCGATTTAGGTCTCCACACTAGATGTGACCTATAATGAATTGTGCACGTGCGGGTTATATGACCTAGTATGCCATAAGAATAACATCTAACACCAGGAAATAGGTTCACTAATCTACGAGGGTGGTAGTGCCTATTTTTGGGTTTGGATGATACATGCCGTGCTGGTTTTGAATGAGATGATTCACATGGTGGAGGCTGAAAAAACTCAGCAAAAGTGGGAGGTTTTTTATTATTTTCGAATGCATGAAGTTTTTCATTTAAAAATTTGTTCTCTTGGTTAAGACTTGCATATTCAAATCTCAATGTATGCTCACTTCTACTAAGTTACCCTGCTAGTTCTTCTAGTTCCTTAAATGTATTCTCTAGTTTAACATGTGATGATTTCAAGGTATCGTATGAAGTGGTTAACTCAATATGATTCTTGTTTAATGCATCATATTCATCAAGCAAAGACATATAATCTTTATCCAAGTCAGAAAAATTCTTAACTACACTAGCATGCTCCTTTTATAAAGTACTAAACTCAGTATTAAGACTAACATGCTTTTTCCTTAACTTTCTATACGAGTCATAGATTTTTTCAGAAATAACAAGCAGTTCATCGTAAGACAGTTGACATACCTCATCTTGATCTGATTGATCAAGATTATCATTAGTCATAAGACACAGATTCATTACCTCCTCCTCTGCTTCTTCTTCCGAAGATTCTGAGGCAGTGTCGGTCCAAAATGCTTTTTGTGTCTTAATTTTTCCCTTCTTGAACTTTGATCTTTCCTCACCCTTTTCCTTGGTTTGATGAGTCTTGATGTTGGGGCAATCTGCTCAGAGATGACCGGGTTTCCTGCACTCAAAGTAATTTGTGTCAGATGCAACTTTAGTATGCTTTGAGCTTTTACCTTTGTTCCAATTGCTTTGATGACGGCGCTGCTTTCTTTTTAGAAAATTTTTGAACTGACGAGTCATCAAGGCGATGTCGTCATCTTCCTCCGCTGCTGAGTTGTCACTTTCAGAATTGTTTGCTTTTAAAGCCACCGTTCGCTCCTTCTTCTTTTCACCTGTCGTTGACTCACTTCTTGCTCGTAGGCCATGAGTGACCCAAGTAAATTGTCAATAGAATAAACGTTCAGGTCTTTTGACTCAGTTATTGCAGTGATTTTAGCATCATATGAGGTAGGCAAACATTATAGTATTTTGTTTACTTTTTCCGAGTTAGACAACTCTCTCCCTAAAGCATGCAGAGATGTTATAATCTGGGTGAATCGAGTGTACATGTTAGATATAGTTTCACTAGGTTTCATGCGGAATAGTTCATAATCATGTTGCAGTATGTTCAACCTAGATTGTTTGACCTCACTAGTTCCTTCATACGTGATACACAGTTTATCCCAAATTTGCTTACCAGAAGTACAAGTTGATACTCGCATATAGTCTTCTGATTTCAATGCGTAAAAGAAATAATTTAGACATTTAGCATTTAGCTGTGCAAGTTCTCTATCCTCAATGCTCCATTCATTAAATGATAGTTCAGTTTTAATTCCATTCAACATACGAAATGGTACAGAATAACCTTCTTGGACCAACATCCACATGCGATAGTCTAGAGACTGTAAAAATGTAGACATGTGTATTTTCCAGAAATCAAATGGTATATTGTCAAATAAAGGTGGACGAGTTATAGAATAACCCTCCGCAGTGTTACGGTTACCAAATTGAGCCATGGATCCTACGTTTCTAGGTTTTCTAAAACACTATTTTGAAACCCTGCTCTGATACCACTTGAAAGTACGAGATGCGCCAAGAGGGGGGTGAATTAGTATTTTAAAAAATCAACCCTAAACAAGAGTTCTACTTTTTGTAATTTTTTAAAGCATAACTTAACGAGTAAAGTGCGAAAGCAAGTAACACGTTCACAATAATAATATTGATGCTACAATTATACCTTGCACAACACAGGATTTAGATATGATTTTTCACCAGGCAATTTAAAGTATTAATTAAAGGCATGAAAAATAAAGTACGATAAAATGGAAAAAGCACACCAGAGATTTTTATGGTGGTTCGGTCACTTGACCTACGTCCACTCCCCGGAGTCCTCTACTCCGGGATTTGCATTAGTAAAAGTTGACTCTTCTTTTACTCCCACAGCAAGGCAGAGAATCCTTTACAATACTCACTTTTACCTCCCTCGGTGCGGCGGAATACCAAACGCTATGTCACCCTCCTGGTGATGGCAGCGGACCTTCTCCTTTTTCTCCCTCCTGGAGATGGCAGAGTACCTTGGCGATGTTGATCTTGAAGTGACTCTTCCCTCAAGAACTTTCCCGAGACTCCCCAAAGCCATAAGAGGAACAAAGCATGCAGCTAGCTTGGAGCCACCGTGTGATCCCCTCACACTACTTCTCCCTCACGATCAAGCTCACCTTCACCTTCCTCTCGTAAGCCCTGGATCTCTTCGAGGAAAAACTTCTCCTTCACGAATCTCCTTCTTCCCTTAAAGCCTCTCACAGCAAGAGGATAGATCAATAACCCTCTATAAAAAATTTTAAGTTGTTTTTTATATCAGGCTTCAGAAAACCCTAAAAGTTTCAACTTTTGCGTTTCTGTTCGTACAGTACGATATATAATCGTACAGTACGATCAGTTCAAGTACAGCTCCATCTAGTACGAGCACAGACAAATAGTTATCAAAGTTTATATATATCGTATTGTACGATATGTATATCATACAGGATGATACTGTTGATTCGTACTGTTCGTACAGGATGATCTGTGGGACGATCCCTGGGATGAAAGAATTTGTCTCTGCCAGTCGTCCAGCACTCCTATAGTCGTACAGAATGATTAGTTTGTTTCAGGATATCGTCATGTACGATACGAATATCGTCCAGGATGAATAGAATAAAAAGGCTTGGTTTCATCTTGTACGATAGACGGGACGACTGATATCGTCTCTATCAGTCGTCCAGCACTCCACTAAATGTACAGTACGATTAGTTCATTTCAGGATAACGTCCTATACGATATGAATATCGTCCAGGACGAACAGAATAAAAAACCTTGGTTTCATCTGGTATGATCGAAGGGACGATTGTAATCGTCTCTGTCTATCATACGGTACGATATATCATCGTACAGTACGATCGACATTAAATAAGAAACCAACATTTATTTCTTGATTACGGGAGATAATTTTGGTAAGTATTCAATTAATCGTACAGTACGATCAACATCGTACAGTACGATCAGTTCAGGAAATCAAAATTAAGAACTTACCAAACTTATTTTGGTGGCTAGGGTTTCTCAATTGTATCTTATCGTACAGTACGATAGGTATCATATAGTACGATTAGATTACAAATTTTAATCATCTAAAAAATAGCCGTTAGCCTGAGTATTATTAATTAATCATACAGTATGATTTTAAATCGTACAGTATGATATTCTTAAAAAAAATTTTAACATTTAAAATAAATCTCCCCCTGTGTGTGTGCATGGTTGCTCCTTTCACATACATGCTTCTGTGGCAGACTCAAGAAAATAAAAATAAAGAAATAAAAATTACAGACTTTTCAACATCCTATTCTACCCGGTTTGATTCTCCAGTAACCTTGAGCAGTGTACATCTGACCTGAAATGTTAGTGCTCATATACAAGGATAAGCATTTGTAATCTAAAGGAAGTCTATATGGATTCAGTAAGTATTAGTTGTCACCATCAAAATTAAGTGCTCGAGATCCTGGATTTCAATATAAGAGGCCTTAAAAAGTACCCTAATTTTTAACTTGCCGTCAAAGATCATTTAGGATAATCTTTTGATTATCCTGTATGATCAGTGTAAATCAGCCCGTCCAGTCAGGACGATCTGAGTTGACAATACAATTAGATTAAAAATTTTTTACTGATTATCCTGTACGATTAGTTCAAAACTATATTTATCGTTCGGTAGATCGTTCAGGACATCCAAGATGATTAGAAGAAAAATGAACTGATCATCCCGGATGATTTTGTGATCATCCTGTACGATTAGTTCAAAATAAGGTTTATCATCTGGCAGATCGTTCGGCATGTCTAGGATGATTAGAAGAAAAATGTACTGATCGTCTTGGATGATCATCCTATACGATATGATCGTTCAATCTAACCATACTTAGATCCCTAATCATAGGATTATTTTAGCTATGATTACTACACATCATCCAGGATGATCAGAATCATCCTGTATGATTAAAAAAATATTTCAATTATTAAATCTTGCCTAAATCATGTCTGGTTGCTGAAATTTTTTATTGATACATATCATCCTGTACGATGATAGTATTGTCCAGGATGATAGGTTTAATCAATCTTATTTAACTCATAAGCCCTAATTAGGGTTTTTATTTTGAACTAATTATCTAGGATAATTTAGGATCATCCTGTATGATATAATCAAAAATAGAAGAATTCTCAAACTCACCAAATTTCTCCCCATGAGTATGTGTGTGCAAGGTTACTTGAATTCAGGATCCATCACAGTATATTTGACTCAAGAAAAGATAAAAATTATAGTGGAATTAAACTTACAGACTAACTCAGTCCTAATCTACCCAATCTTGAGCTAGCTTGCAAGTGAGCTTGTGATCCTGAAATGTTAGTGAGTAGGAAAAATAAAATAGATAAGTAAGAATAGCAATAGTAAGGAACCAGTAATATTTGTTATCATCAAAATTATTATACTTGGATCAAGATTTGCAATAATCTCCCCCTTTTTAATGACAGAAAACATTGCTGAAAGAATTTCAAAGGCAGAATTTTTTTTTTGTTATTTTTTTGTTATTTTTTTATGTATTAAAAGAGATAAAAAAGAAACAAAAGACATAAAAGATAGAAATAAAATAAATTCTATTAAAACATAAGCAAACAAACATACAACAACTACTCCCCCTTTTGACATCACAAAAAGGAGAAAACAGGAAAATAAGAACAAGAACAAAATAATGCAATACAAGAACAAAAAGAAAATAAACTAGAAATTCAAGGGATCCTGATCAGAAGGAGGTAGTGGTGGTGGCGGTGGCTGAAAGATGCAAGTAATAGAGGAAAATTGCTCTCTAAACCAGGTCATGTCTTGCTTGTGCTATTACTACGCAGTAACGTAGTCATTAAAATGTGCTTCCCATTGGTTAAATCTCTCTTCCAGTCGATCTAGCTAAGACTGCTGGTGAATAAGAATAGGAGCAGGAATGGGTTCTTCCTCTTCTCCAACAGCCTCCCCATACTCTAGATGAAGGTGAGTACTATGGAGGATAATGAAGGAATTATTGGAATAAAAAGTAGGGTGGAAATCAGGTGGGGTAGGATATTGAAGGTTATACTTTGTTTATAGGACATAATCAATGATGTGTCCTAAAGCTAGATTTGATTTTCTCCTATAGTCGGGATTCCTAATGCTAGTGAGGTGTTCAATATATCTGATTAGGAGATCGACGGCATTAAAATCTTTACGAGCCATTATATAGTAAGTGGTGAGGGAAAGGATGGGAGTGATGTGAATGCGATCCCCAGCTTTAGGAATGATAGATGTTTTAAGAATATGCTGGATGGTCCGAGCATCTTTTACTAAAGAACTGGCTGTAGAGCCATGAAAAGGGGTATTGGTTTTCCTAAGAAGGGTATTAACATGACTCCAATTAAAGTTAGGATCGGTGAGCATGATGTGAATCTTGTCTCTAGTAGTGGAAAGGCAAAGAAGTTTGTGTAGGTCCTGATATATGATTTCAACAGGTTGTTTGTTCACATAGGATTAAAGTGAAGTATAGGTGGAGTTAATTCTAAGACTGGCAAAAAAATTAAACAAAAGTTCAGAATTGAAGGGGAAAGCAAGGGTCAGAATGAAAGCAAGACTTGTATGGGTGAAGAGGTCAAGTACCTTATAGGTTAGAACATTTAGATTAAGCACTTTTGAAGGAGTAATCCCTGTAGACTTGTAATGAGCATAAGCAGCTTGATCCGTTGCTTCAGTAAAGCGGGGGTCAATAATTCTCTTAGAGGAACTTCTTGTCTGCATTCAAGAACATTTGTCACTAGCCATATTGAAGATTTTAGAGTTTGAGTGGAAGAGAGGAGGAATTGAAGGATTTTGGAATGAAAAGACCAATTGAAATCATCTGTTTATATAGGGTCAACCACATCATCCAGGATGATCGAAATAACATCCAGGATTATCATGAGCAATAATTCGTCTAGAATGATTGGTCAAAAAAGCGGTCATATCGTTCAGGATGATCAGGTATCATCTAGGATGATTAGACACAGACGATCGTCTTGAGGAGTCAGGCCATATGATTATTGACTATCTCGATCATCTAGGATGAAAATGCGGATCATCCAGGATGATGAGTCATTAAGGATTGTACCAACTATTATTAAAATCGTCAAACCATTTTAGCCATGTGGATCATCTAGGACGAACAGCTAGATCGTCCAGGATGATTACCATTAATAGATTTAGATCAACCATTGGATGTGGATTTAACAGTGATTTGATCAGATCATCCAGGATGATGGGATATCATCCAGAATAATGTGAATAAAACCTGAAGGAATTGAATGATGGAGAGGGATGATTTGAGAGGATCTAAAATACCAAAAATCAACCTAAAATACCAGAACACAATAATAAAATAAAATAGAAGATACGATAAACATCAATCATTAAAATAAAAATAAGTTTTTTTTTAATCGATCAGCTCCAGTGAATGACAATTTTATCTCCATTTTACATTTAAAAACTTAAAAGAAATAAATCAGCAACACTGAAATCCAAAAAGGTTATAAAATTAATTTTATAAACCCTACCTCAGACACCTTACATGTTAAAGTTTATTTTAAACAAAAATTTAATTCAAAAAAGAAGAAATTGGATAAGAAAAATGATCCTTTCAAACTTTGTTCTAGAAAAATATTTGATAAGATAATATTGCAAAATAAAGAATCAAGAATCATAATTTTCAATCTCAAGTGTTTGAAAATATTAAGTGACACATGAATTCTTCTAAGATCTTTAAAGATGTGAAAGGGAAGGAACCTTAGTTTTTTGTTGGGCTCATTTTGTGCCTCTTTTTATTTCTTTTATGAGCTTGCTTCATTTCATAACCTCTAAAGATTTTTTGTTATGAGATTATCTTTCAGATATAAGAGAGGAAGAAACTCACTCTTTGATATAAGGAAGAGTAAATCACAAAATAGAATCATACTCATATGATAAATACAACCACCTGATTAAGAAAACTCAAGAGTGATTCAATGATTTGGAATACTATTCATATAAGATAGATTACAGTAGGAAGATAAAATAGATCTCTATTTCAAAGTCTAACTTTTTAATTTTGAAAAAAAATTGATTCAAAAAGAAAAATATACCATTAAAGGAGCTAGAGGAAGAGAAACAATCATCAATATTTCTACTTTTAACTATTTCAGAGGAGTCAATCACAACTTATAAGTTTTTAAATAAAATTAGGGCAAAAATCTTATTTAAAAAACAAGTTCATCAGCAGAAGTAAGAAGTAATCTGATTCTTAAATACCACAGAACAAATCAAACAAACATGTGGAAATAAAATTCAAAAAAGTAATAAGAAAGAGCACATAAAATTTTATAGTGGTTTGGCAAATCTAACCTACGTTTATTACCCAGAACCTCCCGTTCTAGGTATTATACTAAATAGTTAGTGTCTCTCCTTTTTTCCCCACAGCAAGTCAGAGAAGCCCTTATAAAATCTTTCCATCGACCCGATGAGGTAGAGAACCTTGAATCTTTTTCACCCTCCTGATGAAAGCAGAGAACCTGGAATCCTTTTACTCCCACCTGAAGTTGGTAGAGAACCATAAAAATCCCTTTACTCCCTCCTAGAGTAGGCAGATAACCTAACAATCCTTTTACTCCCTCCAGGAGTAGGTAGAGAACCTGAATCTGATGCTGATGATCGTCTCCCCAGAGTCAACAAGGAACCAAAGATGAAGAATGAGAAAATTGAATCCTTGCTTGGAGCAACCTTTGTGAATCCCCTCATAAACTCCTCCTCACAAGATCCTCTCTCTCTATCCCAAACTCTCCATCTCCTTCTTGACAGTGCGAATAGATTGTTAGACCTATTGATTATGTCCCTAGGCTAACCAAGAGGGGGATGAATTGGTGTTTTTAAAAATTTTTCTTAGAATTTTGGAAAAATTTTAATAAAAAACTTAAGTAAATCATATTGTACGATTTAAATTTATATAGTACGATTTAAGTTTGTACAATACGAACAGAAGTAAATCTTGTATTTTCAACCACAAAAAAATTAAAGTATAACGAAGTAAGAAAATGTTGAAAATAAAAATAAGAATAGAGAACACCAGATTTTATAGTGGTTTGGTCAAACACGGCCTACATCCACTCCCTAGAGACCCCTTCTCTAGGTATTGTACTATATCGATGTGACTTTTCTTTAACCCCCACAGCAAGATGGAGAAGCCTTTACAAAACTCTCTTCCACCAAATCCCGGTGTGGCAGAGAACTGTCGTCCTTTTTTACCCTCCTGGTGAAGGCATAGAACCCGCTCGTCCTTTCACACCCTCCTGGTGTAGTCAGAGAACCCACCCATCCTTTTTCACCCTCCTGGTGACGATAGAGAACCTGCTTGACCTTTTTCACTCTCTTGGTGACGGCAGAGAACCCACTCAACCTTTTTCACCCTCCTGGTGACGGCAGAGAAATCGCTCGTCCTTTTTCACCCTCCTGTTGACGGCAGAGAACCGAAAACCTCTCGAACAACTTTCTTGCAAAAGCCTCTAAGGAGATTGGGAAGAACCTTGAAGTATAAAAAAAGAGATCCTCACACTTGGATAACTTTGTGAATCCCCTCATAATTTTCTCTTCAAAGATCTCACAACACTCACTCCCAAACACTCTTCCAATCACTCTCCCTTTCACTCTCAAGAAGCATTTTCACAGAAGGATCTTCCACAAGTCAGTTTTTTGGACCCTTAAGTACTAAAGACAAGAAAAATCATCCAAAAATTAAAAATTTCAATTTTTACGCATTCCGATCGTCCCGTACGATCGCATATCGTACTGTATGAGTAGTTCAACTTATTGAATGATTCATCCCATATAATCTAATACAAACCTAAACCAAACTATTTGTACCTTACAACCTTTTATACGAAGCACATTTTGTACTGTATGAATAGTTAAAAAAATTAAACGATTCATCCTGTATGATCCAATACGATCCATTCTGAGCAGTTCATCCCTACAGTTTGTCCCGTACGAACAAGTTGTATGAACCATTCAAAGCTGTTCGTACCAATGGTTTATCCCGTACGAACAAGTCATACAAACCATTCAGAGCCATTCGTACCAACGGTTCATCCCGTACGAACAAGTCATACGAACCATTCCGAGCCATTCGTACCAACGATTCGTCCCGTATGAATAAGTCATACGAACCATTTCGAGTCATTCGTACCTCAAATTCTTATGTACAAAGTCCATTTCGTACTGTATAAATAGTACTTAGAAAAATTTTTATCAGGCTGGTTCGTTACAGAGGACAAAAATCATAGATCGCCCCATATGAAGTATATTTCATTTTGTACGATCAATTTTAAAAATTAAGCTTTCACTCCCCCAGTGTGTGTGTGCACAGTTATCCACTTACAATCACACTCTCTCAGACTCAAGAAAAATAAAAAATAAAAAATAAAAAATACAAACTTTACTTATAATAAATATTAATAAATGAGCTTAAAGTCTTCAGCAGTCTGGAGTGTGAATTTCCTGAAAAATATGTTAGTACACACAAAAAAAAACTCTAATATTTATTAGGAGAAAAATAAAACAAACAATAAGCTTTTGTAATCATCAAAAATAACTTATATCAAAATTCACTTGAATGAACTGATTTACAGAAATTATAACAATCTCCCCCTTTTTTAAGATGGCAAAATATTTATTATTTGAGTGAATAAGTAAACCAACATTTCTCCTAAGCGCCCACTAAATGTAAGCTCCCCCTAAATAAATGATCTTCTAAGCTCCCCCTAAACGGAAGCGCCCCCTAAAGAGATAATCTACACGAATCAAGGGGAAAAAGGAGATAAGTGGAGAAGAAAAAAAATGGATAGACAAAGACAAGCAAGCACATTAAATATACAATGCAACATACGATGCAACTATCCATACAAAACTTATACAAACTAACATATAATACAACATACAATGCAATAAGTCAAATAATACAAAACTCCCCCTTTTGACAACAACAAAAAGGGAAGACACTCAAAGGAGTTGGTGATTTAAATAATGTTAAAAGAAGATTAACTATAATATTAAAATCAAATACAAAAAGTAAGGACTCAAAATAGTTTAGATTATATACTATAATAAGGAGAAGAGAAGTTGATCTATGGCAATAATGTAATAGACATATTAAGTAATCACAACTATTGTACAAATGATGAAATAAAATTATCAAATCTCTAAGTCAAAAGTGATGATCATTGATTAGAGAAATTGGAGAAAATGTTAAAGAAAAGAACAATTGGTGACATTGTGCATCTTCTCAAATGACGGGGCACATTTTGTGCACTTAGTCAATGTTTGGGCTAAATTTGTGCCTCTTTATAATTTTGGCGATATTGCACATCTTTTCATTGTTTGGTACGCTTTGTGCATCTTTTCAAGCTTTGCTCTTTTTATTTTGACTAAATAAAATTCTTTCCAACAACACAATCCCTTAATCACTAGTACAATAATGAACACTTTGATATCAAAATCAAGACCAATATTAAGACATCAAATATATAATAATTTAGGCTAAGTAATACATGTCTAAAAATTATATAAAGTAAGATCTTCTAATCTACACCAAATCATAATGAAATCTAAATATTTTGAGAAATTAAATTATGTACAAAAATTTCTATTGTAATCCAAATTTAGTTAACATTTTAGAAATTTAATCAACTACGATCGAGTGTTAAAGTTTAGAATATTTCTAATCACGATTAGATAACAATATGCACAAAAACTGAACTTTTTGCATTTCACATAATCCTAACATAACATAAAGCAAGCTTTTACATTCAAATTAATTCCCACACATAAATAAAGCTTGCTAGAATAACCATCATAGAACTACAATCACAACCATTAAACTAACAATAATCATATCCAAGAACAACAACAATAACCATAGCATCCAAGCCTAAGAGAACAACAAAGATAACCAAGAGCTAAGCCAAACAAGCAGAAGGACATCACTAATAGTCCGAAGGACCCTGATCTGGAGGAGATGGAGGAGTAGTGAACATAGCAAAATAGCTATTGAGTGTCGTAATATTGGTGTTCACTGACTCGAACTAGTCTTGAATCCACCCCCTGTCCTCATTATATATGTCATCCTGCCGCTTTAAATGTACCTCCACATTATCAAACCTTTGATTAAGCTGATCAAAATGATGGACCATATCCTGATAGATGTTTTGGTCGGGTCCAGGTGCAGGTGCATGAGCAGGTACAGGAGCAAGTGCAGGTTCGTCCTCAGAGCTATCCCTAGTTCCCTCTTTCCCAAAGAGCGCTCAAAAAGAAGCATCAGTAAAATAGAGTGGCAATTCAAAAGGTCCATTAGGGTGAACCAAAGTGTACTTCTTTTCAAGAATGAAGAAAATCACATGACCTAGGGCAATATTCTTCTTTCTTTTTACACTAGGTTGGCTAATATGGGTGAGCGCATAAAGATAGTCCAAGAGTAATTGGGCTTCATCTATAGGTTCGCCAGACATAATCAAATAGGTAATAGTAGAAAGAAGGGGGGTCATGTTTACTCAATTGCTGGCTTTGGGAATGATGGAGGACCTAAGTATATGTTGAATAATTCTAGCATTTTGGTTCAATGAGTCAACTCTAAGATAGTAACTTGGTTAGCTTATACCCCTAAGAACTTGATTGACTTCAGACCAATCATAGTCTGATCTACTGGTAAGAGTATGAGCCCAAATCCCCAGAGTTTTCAGATGAAGAAATGATCCAAGGTCCTCTTTAGTAATTTTTACCCTTTGTTTTAGAACGAAAGAAGTGATCCTAGTATGGTCCTGGTTAAATTTCATGTTAGCTAGAAAAATATGGAAGAGATCTTTGTTCTAGGCGTATATGAGGGTGAGAAAGAATGAAAATTGAGTCGAAACAAATAAAGACATTACTGCAAAATGGATGTTTTCTTGTAGTAGGATTCGAGAAGAGCTAATTTTAGAAGCAGCATACCTATAGTATGCCTCCTCATTTTATGCACTTAAGAAATTTTCAACCCAATCCTGCCTGGATGATGAACCCCTAGATTGTTGTACTCTCTTTTCGCTTCCTAACATCTCTACTTAATACTTAGAAGGGGTTTGAAATTGGAAGTGAGATGAGCGAAAATGACCCTCCTTTATATAGAAAAATGATCAATCATACTGTACGAAAAACATTTTATACGAAATGAAATACATTTTGTATGGGACAAAATACATTTCATACGGACGAACAGAAATGGTCAAAAATGAAATGGCTTTTTGTAAACTATCCTTCCCGAGGCATCCTTTCGTACAGGCTTTTTGACTTCCGGATTGTACAGACGTTCATGTGTTCGTCCGGGATGATCAGAAAATTAAAGATCGTTCAGGAGACAGTTAGGTTTATCCTCATCCGAATCGACACATTGATCATACAGAAGAATGATGTGTTCTTACATACGATCATCAATAATAACTGAAGCTAACCATAAAACTAACTCATTCGTACAAACGAACCTGTATATAGCATACAGTACGATACAGTCATCGTATAGTACGATCAGACTTTCAAAACACAGTTTTGTCACTTAACCTCTACAGAATTTCATGCATGGGTTACAGAATTTGTTTTGTACGAAAATATTTCATACAATACGAACTGAACAAAAAGACAAAATATGGAAAAACTTAAAAAAATCTCAAGACACAAATGGCAATATATATATATATATATATATATATATATATATATATTATTTAAAAGAAAATGCACACACTTGACATAAACAAACATACACTTATACACAAAATAAATTTACAGAAATTTCAATTATGCATTAAGATCAATCACGCCTAGCATTGTCCCGAGCATGCTAAAGATGTCAAAAGCTAGAGGTTTTGTGAAAATATCTACAAGTTGATCCTTAGTAGCAACATGATGTAATTCAATTTCTCCTTTTATTACATAATCTCTTATAAAATGATGCCTTATATCGATATGCTTGGTTCTAGAATGTTGAATAGGATTCTTTGGAATATAAATGGCACTAGTGTTTTCACAAAAGATTAGAATTGTACCGAAAGAAAATTCTAAGTCAATTAATTATCTTTTTAACCAAAGCACTTGTGCCACACAATTACCCAAGGCAATATATTCTGCTTCAGCTGTAGAAAGTGCTACTGAATTTTATTTCCTACTGGACCAAGATACTAAAGAATTTCTAATAAATTGATAAGTTTCAAATGTACTTTTCTGATCAACCCTATAGCCTGCAAAATCTAAATCTGAATATCTAATTATTTCAAATGAAGAGCTATGCTTAGGATACCAAATCCCTAAATTTTGAGTTCCCAAAAGATATCTCAATATTCTTTTAACTGCTATCAAATGTGATTATCTTAGATTAGATTGAAATCTAGTACATAAGCAAACACTAAATATAATATCTAGTTTGGTATTCCAATTATTCCTGTAAACTTCTTTTGATCAACAGATTTTCCCTTAGGGTCCTTATCTAACTGTACTGAGGAACTCATGGGTGTAGTAACTGGTTTAGTATTATCTATTTCATACTTTTTAAGAATATCCTTAACATATTTAGACTGACTAAAAAAGTTTCCTCCTCATTTTGTTTTATGCTAAAACTAAGAAAATAACTCAAGTCACCCATTAAACTCATTTCAAATTCACTACTCATTATTTTTGAAAATTTATCACATAAATTTTTATCAATTGATCCAAAAATGATGTCATTCATATATATTTGTATAATGAGTATTTCATTCTCTATTCTTTTCAAAAATAAAATAGTGTCCATATTTCTTTTAATAAATGATCCTTTTAATAGAAAAGTGTTTAACCTCTCATACCATGTCCTAGGTTCCTGTTTTAGTCCATACAATACCTTTTTCAATTTAAAAACATGATTATGGAAGTTAATATTCTCAAAATATGGAGGTTGCTCAACATAAATATCTTCTTTTATCACCCCATTCAAAAAGGCACTTTTAACATCCATTTGATACAATTTAAAATTTTTAAAACAGGCAAAGGCTAATAAAACCCGAATTACTTCAAGTCTTGCTATAGGGGCAAATGTCACCTTAAAATCAATCCATTCTATTTGATTATACCTCTTAGCTATCAATCTAACCTTATCTCTTATAACAACCCCTGAATTTTTTATTTTATTTTTGAACACCCACTTAGTCCTAACTATACTTTGATCCTTTAGCCTTTCAATTAGCTCCCAAACATCATTTCTTTTAAATTGATTCAATTCTTCTTGCATGGATAAAATCCAAAATTCATTCAAAAGTGCTTGATCTATATTAGTGGGTTCAATCATTAAAATAAAAGTTGAATGATTTACTTCTTTCCTTAAACCATGCCTAGTCCTAACTCCTTCACTTGGTTCTCCTAAAATCAACTCTTTAGGATGACTTCTAAAAAATTTCCATTCTTTAGGCAATTAATTTTCTTCTTCTTTTTCAACTTTTTTTTTTAACATTTTCATTTTCAAGTTTTTGAAACATTTCATCAACTTCATCTTCATCCATCCTAGACCCTCCAGTATTATCATATTCATCAAAAATAACATGAGTGGTCTCCTCAACTACCAATATTCTTCTATTAAAAACTCTATAAGATTTTCTAACACTTGAATATCCTAGAAAAATTTTTTTATCAAATTTAGGATCAAATTTTCCTAAGAGAGTTTTTCCATTATTATGTTTGAACACTTTACATCTAAAAATATGTAGGTGTGAGAGGTTGGGAATTCTACCTTTAAGTAGTTCATAGGGAGTCTTATTTAATTTTGATCTAATGTACACCCTATTTAATACATAACATACTGTACTAACTGCTTCAGCTCAAAAATATTTTGGAAGTGAATATTCTGTCAACATGGCTCTAGCAGTTTCAATTAATGTCCTGCTCTTTCTCTTAACTACTCCATTCTGTTGAGGTGTCCTAAAAGCTGAGAAATTATGATCTATCCCATGAGATTTGCAAAAATTATCAAACAATTTATTTTTAAATTCTCCCCTATGATCACTTTGAATATTTATAATTTCAAAACCTAATTTTCTTTGAATCCAAGTGGCAAAATCTCTAAACTCCTCAAATGACTCACTCTTATGATTTAAAAAAATAACCCAAGTGAATCTTGAATAATCATCCATAATTACATACCCAAATCTTTTTTCTCCTAAGCTTAAGGTACTAACGGGTCCAAAGAGATCCATGTGAAGAATTTCTAAGGGTTTGCTAGTTCTAATTTCTTTGATTGAACTGAAAGAGGATCTGACTTGTTTTCTTAATTGACATGCATCACATAAGTGATCTTTTATAAAATTTAATTTGGGTATTACTCTAACTAACTCTTTTTGGATGATTTTCTTAAGATTTCTCATGCTAAAATGATAAAGTCTTCTATGCCATAACCATGAATCATCAGATACAGTTTTAAAAAAAAAGCAGTAGTAGATTTTACATAATTTAAATCTAGCATGTAAATATTATTTACTCTATCATCATTCAACATAACAGTCCCATTTTGACTAATGATACAACTAGTAGGCAAAAATTTTATATGATAACCTTTATCACACAGTTGACTTATGCTCAACAGATTGTGTTTTAACCCTTCTAACAACAGAACATTTTCAATCATAAAGTTTTTTGAATTTCCAATCATACCTGTACCTACCACTTTTTTGGTGGTATTATCTCCAAGTGTAACCTTACCTCCATTCCTAGCTTCCAGCATTATGAATTGATTTAAATCTCCAATCATATGCTTTGAGCAGTCACTGTCCAGGTACCAAATACTCTCACGAGGTCTTGTGTGAGAGCATTCCTACAAAATTATGAAATGTTAGACTTGGAAACCCAAATAATTAAGTTTGGGTTCTCCTCTTGGTAATTTTAAAATAGATGCATGTGTGATATATTATGTTTTATGCATCCTAGGTCTCCACACTAAATGTGTTCTATGATGAATAGGACAAGTATGGGATATATGTCCAATCATACAACAAGAAAAATACTTTATGCCTAAAAAATGATATACTAATTTATTTGTACTATAAGATCTTCTTTTTGATTTTAAACCAATTGACTTGTGGTAAATTTTGCGAAAATCTTCAAGTCTAGGTAATTTTCTATTTTCCTCAAGTGCTTTTATCTTAACCTCAAGATATGCATTAGTATTTTCTAAAATTGAATTTTCAATCTTCAAGTTATGCTCTCTACTATCTGATTCATTCATAAATATTTTGAAATCATTTTCAAGTTCAGTGTGTGATGATTTTAAAAGATCATGCTATTTATTTAAATCATCAAATTCATCCATTAAAGTCATGTGGTTGCTATCAATTAGTGCATGGTCTTTCCTAAGGATTTCAAATTCATTCTACAGCTCTAAATGTTCCAAATTCAACTTAGCATGCAGTTTCTATAGTTTCCTATATACTAAATATATGCATTCAGAAACTTTAAATAATTCTTCATAACTTAAGTCACATACCTCCTCTTGATCCGAATGATTAAGATTGTCAGCCATCAAGCACAAATTTGTGACTTCTTCTTCTGGTATAATTTTTAAGAAATCTGAAGCTGAGTCCACCTAAAATGCTCGTTGAAGTCTCTTCTTGCCCCTTATATCCTTTAGTTTCTCCTTAGATTTCTCCTTGCTAGGATTAGCTTTAAGATTAGGGTAATCAGTCTTGATGTGTCCAGGCTTCCTGCATTCATAGTAAATTATTTCATTAGGAGCCTTAGCATTTTTATGGAACTTACCTTTATTCCACTGTTGATGTCTCCTCTGTTTCTTCCTTAGGAAACTTCTAAATTACCTTGTCATCAAGGCAATGTCTTCTTCATCCTTAGGTAGTGATTGATCACTGTCTAAATCATCCACCTTCAAAGCTATGTTCTTCTCCTTTCGCTTGTCACCTGCATCAATCTATCTTTGAGTCACAGATTGCTCATAAGCAATTAGTGATCTAAGAAGATTGTCAATAGGATATTTAAATCATCCGATTCATTTATGATAGTTATCTTTGCATCATAAGCAGTAGGTAAGCAATGAAATATTTTATTTACTTTTTCTATATTCATTAATTCCCTACCTAAGGCATGCAATGAAGTGGCTATATGTGTAAATCGTGTATATATGTTTGAGATTGATTCATTCGATTTCATGTAAAAAAGTTCATAATCATGTAAAAAAATGTTCATTCTAGTTTGCTTCACTTTTTTTGTACCTTCATGTATAATACAAGTCTATCCCATATTTCCTTTCCGGATTTATAAGTAGAAACATGCATATAATCTTCAGATTTAAGAGCACAGAAAAAGTTATTCAAGCATTTTGCATTTAGTTGTGCTAAATCCCTTTCTTCTAAAGTCCAGTCAGTAAATGATGTTTTAACCCTAATGCCCTCTACAAGTCTAGTAGGTACAGTATAACCATCCTGAACTAACATCCACATGCGATAGTCAAGAGATTGCAGAAAAGTAGACATGCGTGTTTTCCAGAAATCAAACGGAATGTTATCAAACAAAGGTGGCCTAGTGATCGAGTAACCTTCTAAAGTGTTTCAGTTTCTAAAATTAGTCATGATCGAATTTTCAAAAAGTAATTTAAACAATAATTTTTTAAATTGGCTCTAATACCACTTGACAGTGTGAATAGATTGTTAGACCTATTGATTACATCCCTAGGCTAACCAAGAGGGGGGTCAATTGGTATTTTTAAAAATTTCTATTGGAATTTTAAAAAAATTTTAATAAAAAACTTAAACAAATCGTACTGTATGATTTAAGTTCATACAGTACGAATAGAAGTAAATCTTATATTTTCAATCACAGAAAAATAAAGTGCAACGTAGTAAGAAAATGCAGAAAATAAAAATAAGAATAGAGAACACCATATTTTATAGTGGTTCGATCAAATACGACCTACATCCACTCCCTAAAGACTCCTTTTCTAGGTATTGCAGTATATCGATGTGACTCTCCTTTAGCCCCCACAATAAGGTGGAGAAGCCTTTAGAAAACTCTCTTCCACCAAATCCAGGTGCGGCACAGAATCGTCATCCTTTTTCATCCTCCTAGTGAAGGTAGAGAACCCGCTCGTCCTTTCACACCCTCCTGGTGTAGGCAGAGAACCTGCTCATCCTTTTTTACCCACCTGGTAACGACAGAGAACACGCTTGTCCTTTTTTACCCTCCTGGTGACGGCAGAGAACCCGCTCAACCTTTTTCACCCTCTTGGTGACGGCAGAGAACCCGCTCGTCCTTTTTTACCCTCCTGGTGAAGGCAGAGAATTGGAAACCTCTCAAACAACTTTCTTACAAGAGCCTCCAAGGAGATTGAGAAAAACCTTGAAGTATAAAAAAAGAGATCCTCACACTTGGATAACTTTGTGAATCTCCTCATAATTTTCTCTTCAAACATCTCACAACACTCACTCCCAAACACTCTTCCAATCACTCTCCCTTTCACTCTCAAGAAGAATTTTCATAGAGGGATCTTCCTCAAGTCAGTTTTTAGGACCCTTAAGTACTAAGGACAAAAAAAACCATCCAAAAACTAAAAATTTTAAGTTTTACGCATTCCGATCGTCCCGTACGATCGTATATCATACTGTACGAATAGTTCAACTTATTAAACGATTCGTCCCATTCGATCCAATACAAACCTAAACTGAGACGTTCGTACCTTACAACCTTCTGTATGAAGCACATTTCGTACTGTACGAATAGTTAAAAAAATTAAATGATTCATCCCGTACGATCTAGTACGATCCATTATGAGTCATTCGTACCTACAGTTCATCTCGTACGAATGATTCATATGAACCATTCGTACCAACAGTTCATCCCATACGAACAAGTCGTACGAACCATTCAAAGCTGTTCGTACCAACGATTCGTCCCGTATGAACCATTCTGAGCCGGTCATACCAGTGATTCGTTCTATATGAACAAGTCGTACGAACCATTCTGAGCAGTTCGTACCTCAAATCCTTATATATGAAGTCCATTCCGTACTATACGAACAGTACTTAGAAAAAGTTTGATCAGGTTGGTTCGTTGCAGAGGATAAAAATCATAGATCGTCCCATACACAGTCTATTTCATACTGTATGATCAGTTTTAAAAATTAAGCTTTCACTTCCCCAGTGTGTGTATGCATAGTTATTCAATTTATAATCATACTCTCTCAGACTTAAGAAAAATAAAAAATAAAAAATACAGACTTCACTTATAATAAATATTAACAAATGAACTTGAAGTCTTCAGTAGTCTGGAGTGTGAATTTCCTGAAAAATATATTAGTACACACAAAAAGAAACTCCAATATTTATTAGGAGAAAAATAAAACAAACAATAAGGTTTTGTAATCATCAAAAATAACTTGTATCAAAATTCACTTGAACGAACTGATTTGCACAAATCATAACACTTCTCTAAGGTCTCTCAGGTTAGAGTAGCAATAAAAGCCTTAAACATCAACAATTAAGAGAGCTTAAATAGAAGGCCTTAAAAAGTATCCTAATTTTCAACTTCATGTAAAGATCATCGAGGATGATCTGTCGATCGTCATGTACGATCAATATAAATTAGCCCATCCAGTCAAGATGATCTGAGTTGCCAATACAATTAGAGTAAAAAATTTATACTAATCATCCCAGATAATCTTGCGATTGTTATGTATGATTAGTTCAAAACTATATTTATAGTCTGGCAGATCGTTCGAGACGTCCAAGATGATTAGAAGAAAAATGAACTTATCATCCCAGATGATCTTGCGATCATCCTGTACGATTAGTTCAAAATAAGGTTTATCGTCCGACATATCGTTTGGGACGTCCAGGACAATTAGAAGAAAAATGTACTGATCGTCCCGGACGATCTTGGTTGATCATCCTGTATGATATAATTGTTCAATCTAACCATACTTAGATCTCTAATCACAGGATTATTTTAGGCATGATTGGTATAGATCATTCAGGACGATCAAAATCATCTTATACGATTAGAATAAAATTTTAATTATCAAATCTTACCTAAATTATGTCTGGCGGCTAGAATTTTTGATTGATACATATCATCCTGTACGATGATAGTATCATCCAGGATGATAGGTTTAATCAATCTTATTTGATACACAAGCCCTAATTAGGGTTTCTATTTTGAAATGATCATCCATGATGATTTAGGATCGTCCTGTACGTTATGATCAAAAATAGAAGATCTCTCAAACTGACCAAATTTCTCCCCCTGAGTGTATGTATGCAAGGTTATGTTGACCCCTAAAAACTATCCCAGAAATCAAGAATTTGATAAAGACAATTTAGCTCGAATGGGGATCACATCTTTATTTTGCTATGCAGTGATTGAGAAAACAATCAAATGACGAAACTTCAAGTTCATATAAATGGAATTGATTTGTATAGAAACATTTCTCTCCTATCCATAGTGAGGCATAGTGTTATGAGAAAGACAACTCTCTTGAAACATGTTTATGAAGATGAAATGACAGAGAAATTCGATCCTAAAAGGAAACTCAAGGAGGAGGTGATGTTCAAAAGGTTCTTATTGGTCCTTGAAAGGAGGAGCAGTATAATAATAAGCAAAAAAATGTACTTACCCCTCCGTCTTGTGGAAGTTTGGGAAGTAAAATTTTGGTAACAACCCGAATGGACCCAGTCGCATTAAAGATTACAATAAATTGAGTCAGAATGATATATTTCCCATCTTAAGATTGAGCTATATGTTCCCCCCAAAGCATTTGCGAAACTTGCTTTGCATTCTGTTGTATATTTCCACAAGATCATTGGTTCAATAAAGATGATACAATACAAATATGGATTGCATCAGGTTTCATTCTGCCACCTTGTATCAGAGGAGAGGTTGCGGAGGATATTGGAGGAAGAATTGGAAAGCTAAACTCTCTTCAGCAACTGGATGGATTTTATGTTAAGAACGAGGATGTCGAGGAGGCTTGCAGTGCCAAATTATGTGACGAGAAATGGAATTTTAATTTTCGCCAAGAACACGCTCTACGACCTTTAACCATCAAAATGTTCAAGGAATTTAAGCAAAAAAATATATACATGGGTGCAAAGTCCACAATATGGATGAACAATATTAATTCGATCTTGAATCTAGAGAAAATCAAATTGACAGATTGCATGGAGTGGGAAACTCTTCCTCCCTTCGAGTAACTACCTTTTCTCAAGTCTCTAAAACTCGATGGGATGCCGAGTAAAATGGCTCGAAAATAAATTTAATGGGAAAATGATGAATGTCAAGCCTTTTCTATTACTAGAATTGTTATATATTATGGAATTAGAAGCATCAGAGGATTGGTTTGAGGCAGAAGTAGTTGATGAAGATGGATGTTTGTTTCTTCGCCTAATTGAGCGGGTGCTAAGTTATTGTCTGAAGTTGAAGGAGTTGCCCTCTTTGCCTTCCAAACTCAAGAGGTTAAGGATATATGAAATTGAGGGGACAACTTTGAATTTCTACAATAATTAAAATTATATTCCCCTTGAGGCAGTCCCAATGTAAAGCAAGGACGCTCATTTCAAGAAAATTGGCTTCGTCGTCACCCAAACGACGTCCGATTACAAGACGGATTGCGTCGTTGTGTCCAGAATGTCATCAATATCAAAGATCTATATTTTGTTTAATTAATTTGGATTAATCGGGGTGGTGGCACGCAAATAAAAAATAATCCTAATGCGATGTGATAACGTGCATTACAAGGAAAATTGGCCTCGTCGTCGACCAAATGATCTCCGATCGAAGAATGGACTTTGCCACCATGTCCGAAATGCTTTCAACCTTTAAAAACTATATTTTGTTTACTCAATTCGAAGCGTTCAGATTGGCGGCGCGACCGGAGTGATTCAAACGCGGTAGTGCGCAGTTCAAGAAAATTAGCCTCGTCGTCGACCAAACGATCTTCAATCTATGAACGGACTTCGCCACCATGTACGGAATGCTTTTAACCTTTAAAAACTACATTTTGTTTACTTAATTCGAAGCATTTAGATTGGCGGTGCGACCGGAGTTATTCAAACGCGGCAGTGCGTAGTTCACGAAAATTGGCCTCGTCGTCAACCAAATAATCTCTGATCGATGGACAAACTTTACCACCATGTCCGGAACACTTTTAACCTTTAAAAACTACATCTTGTTTACACAATTTGAAGCGTTCAGATTGGCAGCGCGACCAGAGTGATTCAAACGCGGCAGTGCGCAGTTCAAGAAAATTGGCCTCGTCGTCGATCAAACGATCTCCGATCGACGAACGAACTTCACCACCATGTCCAAAACACTTTTAACCTTTAAAAACTATATTTTGTTTACTCAATTTGAAGCGTTCAGATTGGCGGCACGATCGGAGTGATTCAAATGTGGCAGTGCGCAGTTCAAGAAAATCAGCCTCGTCGTCGACCTAATGATCTCCGATCGACGAACGGACTTTGTCACAGCGTCCAGAACATCCTAAATACTTAAGAATGACTTTTAATTTGATTGAATTAAATGACGTACAAGAAGGTCGACATGAATTGCAAGGCAAAACATAAATCACAAAAACTAATGATGTGCATGCTAAGGAATTTAGCCCTCGGCGTCGACCAAATAATCTCCGATCGAAGAACAGATTTCGCCACCGTGTCCGGAACATCGTCGACGTTAAAGGTATACCTTTTATTCAATTAATTTGGATCATTCTAGATGGCGGAATGATCTCCGAGGTGATTCAAATATAACAACTACACTTTCACAAGTCTCTAAAACTTGACGAGACGCCGAGAGTAAAATGGCTCAAAAGTAAGTTTAATGGAAATGATAAATAACATGCCTTTCCATTGCTAGAGAAGCTACATATTGCAAAATTAAAAGCATTAAAGGATTAATCTGAGGAAGGAGTAGCTGCGAAAGATGGATGTTTATTTTGCTTAATTGAACTTCCAAACATTACATCTCTTTCTCGGCTGAGGAAATAACAAGACTTGCAGCATTAAATTACTTGATAGTTATAAAAGGGAGACAACTAATAGCTTCCATCTCATGCCCATATAAAAAATAAATATATGATAAATAAGTCACATTTTTAATGGTAAAAAAAAATTTATTTCAGAAGTCAAAACAACATTGCAAATCACATTATTGCATACCTCGGTACCGTCAAAACCTCTGCTGTAAATCCCTGATAATTCCCTTGAATTCCACCGAGCCTTGCGGTCACTTGTCCCGTAAATCCTGGAAGAGAACCTCGGGCGTCAGTTCCGTATCTCTGCCTTCACCTCTACGCCTGGTTTCTCGCTGGCATCAAAAAGGAAGAAGCAAAGCTCATTCGGTTCTGCTGGGAAACTCGCAAACCTTCGACCATCTATCCTCTCTCGTTATTGCTTTATTTCCAACCTGCTTCAATCCTCTTTGTCCCACCTAGTCTCCACGACAGCCGAATTTCAAGACATCTGTCAACCTCTCTCTCATCACACTACAGGTTTTTGATTTCTTCACATTAAACCAAGCCCCACTCAATTGTAACTCCACAGGATAGCCAAGCTCATTCTTTCTCCTGCCTCCCCTCTTCTTCACACGCCAACCTCACTTCAGCAACTGATTTGCACCGTTCGGTGCTCAACTCGACGGGATCAGCACTCGCGATCTCTCACCTCCGCCTTTCAGGTGAAACTTTAAACCACCTTACTTGTTCACACTACTAGAAGCTCTGCCCCATTCATGATCTCGTTGTGTCCTTCACGCCTCCTCTATTCGATCACTGGTTGTTTCGGCTAGTCTTAAAGTACTTCAAAAAAAAAAAAACTCTGTTGCCGCGATTCTTAGGCCGGAAAATCCATCCAGGTGTAGGTCTGCTAGAAGAAGCCACCACAACCTTCCCAAAACTTTCATTTATAGATGAGAAAGTTTCCTTTAAAGCAATAAAATAATCCCTTGTTCCTTTTTTTTCTCTCTCACGTGACCACAACATTGTCCTTTTTTTTATTATTACCTATCCACTTTATCAGAACAACTTTTGCTTTTAGCTACAGCAAGATTCTTTTTATTAATCACTTTAATTCATGAGTGCTGATAGCTTATTGAGGTAAATAATGATTTTAATAGCTCCATTAGTTAGCATTATCAACTAAGTTAGTATTATAAGCCATTTATATCGGTGTTGTCATTAAATTTAAACATATATATGCATGTATGTGTGAGATTTTGTCTATACATCCGAAGAGAAAAAGAAGATTTCGGTTAAAAAAAAAGGAAGCTAAATATTAATGTGTAAGGTTGGAGATATGCATTTATATATATATATATATATATATATATATATATATATATATATATATATATATATATATATATATATATATATATATATATATATATATATATATATTATGCATTTATATATATATATATATATATATATATATATATATATATATATATATTGTTAAATCTTTATTGGTTAAACTATTGATTTACATACTTTTCTGTTATATGGATATTGTTTATTATATTAGTTAATAATATTATTTTACTATCTTATGTTTGCCGTTATATTATTTTACTATTCTATGTATATATATATGTATGATGCTGTGTATATTGTTATATCTATATTATTAGATTCATTAGTTAGTATTGTTATATAAATATATATATTGTTATATAAATATTTATATGCTTATGCATATATATTTATATTTGTTTATTTATTTATTTATTTATTATTGTTTTTTTAAGTTTTATGTATATATATATATATATCAAAAAAAAATTAAAATAAAAAGATAAAGGAAGAAAAGCAAAAAAAAAAGAGAAAAAAAAGAGCAAAAAAAAGAGAAAGGAAGAAAAGCAAAAAAAAATAGAAAAAAAAGAGAGAAAGGAAGAAAAACAAAAAAAAAGGAAAGAAAGAACTTTGCAAAATTTTGAGAGCTCATTTCGTCGTTCGCAGCGTGACAAAACGACCACCTATACACGCTTTTCATAGCGTGGTGGGAGGAAGTTTATCGCGGTGCTCTCAACGAATCGAGTAATCACTTCGAGAGCTCATTCCGTCGTTCGCGACGCACAGGCAAATCGCCTATA